>JAQFXT010001220.1:0-19529 GCA_034683725.1 Strigamia crassipes | reverse complement strand
GTACTAGTAGTAGTAGTAGTAGTAGTAGTAGTAGTAGTAGTAGTAGTAGTAGTAGAAGTAGCAGTAATAGTAATGATAAACTTCTGATGTCTAATTTTGCGAACACATGTCTCCCAACTGTAATGTAATGTAACGCGATAACTATTATTGCAGATTCCAGTAGTAGCAGTTCTTCCTGGAGTGGGCCGAAATCTGCAAGACCACGTATCAGTCGGTGGGCAAATGTACACATTAAATAAGAAAGTCAGCATGAACAGTCTGCGGTACCGCACTAAAAAATACTTGGACCAGTGGTACGCCAATAAAACTGGTCCCATGACTAGTCCAGAAGCTCTCGAAGGAATCGCTTATTACCAAAGCAAACTTGTCACCAACGTCACTGATTATCCAGACATTGAAGTGTATTTGGATTCGGATAACTTACTTCGAGTGGTGAAAGGATTCATCAACCCTGTATATTAAACCAAAACCAACCCGTATGGTTCAAAAATATATTTTACAATATATTTTTAGATTTGCTCAGTTTATGTATAGCATTTCGCAGAATTCAAGTATATTAAGTAATGCGTTTCATAATACATTGTAATACATTGAAATATAATTGCGATGTATTTTTGAACCATATGGGAATTTTGAAAACTTCTTAACAAATTGCCGTTTAACTTGCAGCTTTATCCATTGTTTTTACCCGGGTCGAGCACAGATGTGATTAGTTTTGCTCCGCTTGTACTACATCCTAAAAGTCGTGGATACGTAACCATTCGGAGCAATAACCCCCACGATCCCCCAATTATAAATCCTAATTACTTGTCCCATCATGGCGATATTGAGACGTTGGTTGAAGGAGTTAAATTAGTGAGAAGACTTGCCGCAACAAAAGCATTTAAAAAGTACGGAGCCAAGTTGATTCTTGGTGGATTTGTTCCTGATTGCATTTTCTATATTTTGTGGTCTGAGGAATACCTCAAGTGCATAGTTAAGGTCCTTTCGGCATCGTTCTATCATCTGACTGGTACGTGCAAAATGGGGCCATCCAAGGATAGTATGGCTGTGGTGGACCATAGATTAAGGTGAGAATTTACCACTAGCTTTGATAATGTTCCCTTGTGCTTTGATGACCAATGAGAATGGCGTAACAAAACGGCCATCGTTCGTCAGACCAATCCCGAAGCGCGTAACAAACCCCATTTGCCGTCGGATTGATGGCCAGATTCACCATTTTGGTAATGCACCATCTATTGTGCCATCTATTGCAAGTGTTACAAACAACTTATAATGGCGGCTGCATCCGCAATGAGGAAATTCATTTACACAATTTACAGTATTTTCTTTAGGTAAATTTTCGTATCAAATACACCTAGCGTTTGAGTAATTGTCAAATTAGGTCAGCACTCATCTTATCAGACAAAAAGATGAGTGCAGACCTAATTATTTGACAATTACTAACAGCGCGCTCGGAATATTATTGTTGAGAATTTACCACTAGCTTTAATAATGTTACCTCTAGCTTTGACGACCAATGAGGAGGGCATTACAAAACAACTATCGTTTATTCGACCAATCCCAAAGCGCGTAACAAACCCCAATCGCCTTCAGATTTGTGGTTATTGGTGGCTGTGTTCACCATTTCGATAAAGCACGCTTGTCTTTTGTGCCATTTGTTGTGGGTTTTTACAACCAAAATACCAATAGCATTTTGATCATATTCAAACTCCTCATGGTTGCGTCTCCGATTTCTATTGGTAAATTCTTGTATTAAATACACCTCGCGCTTAAGTAATTGTCAAATCGGGCACTCGTAATCTTATCAAACAAAAAAATTCGTGCGGACCTAATTATTTGACGCTCAGTATATTACTACTGAGAATGACATTTAGTTGTGTGCTGATGATTTTAATTAGTAAAATGTTTTCTTTTTATTCCAGAGTGCATGGTATTAAAAATCTAAGAGTTGCTGATGCATCGATTATGCCGAATGTTGTATCTGCTCACACAAATGCAGCATGCATGATGATTGGAGAGAAAGCGTCCGATATGATTAAACAAGATAATTAAGTGTTTGAAATGACGTTTAGCAATGTAGTGATTTGCACAAATAATAAAAGTATTCTATCTGTGACGATCTCAAATTGACAAAGGTTCACTAATTGCCGATAGAGCACGCGATCAGTCCAAATCGCGCAAATTTCAAAGTTGCGCCGCCATTCAGCACCATTTACAAATGCCGCAAAACGCTAAAACATGGCTAAAAGAAAGAACTAACTAATTCTTACCTATAGGTTGTTAAAAAGTGCTGAGAAAGCTAAACCCCACTGCGTTTATTTCACTTTACGATGGTTTTACTCTTATATACGGAGAAAAACGGTCAGTTTTCTCTATGACGTCATCAAAAAGAGGATTAAAGGTCACCTGACCCTTAAATCCTAATTACCCTTTGCACGAGAATACTCTAGATTATCTCCCAGAATTGGATGGATTCCGAAGGAAATCACTCTTATTGGAAAATTACGAATACTCTCTCAACCCTTTTGCTATTATAAATAGCAAGATTTTACCGGAAATCATTGCTTGCTTGCTTGCTTACCTTGAACTGAATTGATACTGATACGTTGATATGGACTGATTGCTAACCCCAATTAGTCCCAAATACGCTTTATGTGGCAGTAGGTTTCCTGCCTAACCGTCGCTCGTGAGGCGTCTAATAGCACCTGATGCCTCACAAATGCACAATAAATGTCGATCACCTGAGTGCTGAACCTTTAGTCATAAGTCAGACCCTTCTCTTCAAAGTGGGGCTTAAAGCGATCAAGTTAGCCAAATATAAGTGGATCGGAATCGAGACAGGTTACCCCTAAGACAATAAATTGTGTGTATGTTTTGGTAATTTTGTGTCAATATTAATTTATCTCACTAACACTTGCACAAGTCCGATATCTCAGTTTTGGTTAAAATGTCTGGTTGCGGTTTTGGTCTTGTGAACTTACCCCCTGAAGTGGTATTTTCTCCGAAATACACACCCCAGACATCGTCACATATCTAAACAAATTTGTTATTTTTGTTTCGATTTATTGAATATTTTTATTGAAAAAAGTCAGGTATGTTGCTTAGTTATTGCAATATTGAAATTGTTATTAAAATTTACCTCTAGCAATTTACGCAATTAAAAATTGATGGTTTTGCACACGTGTGCTTTGTTAATGCAATAAGAGCGTTTGCAATTTCTTCTTTTTTTTCCTTTATTGGTACAATTTCCATTAATGAATTATCCTTTTAATCAATTGCGTCGCTGAACTTGTGTTATTGTTTGACAAACATTTTTACAACAAAATAATAAGGAAACTGTCATAATTTTTTTTATTATGGGTGAACGAATGGGTGAATGTGTTTACTCGCTTTTATACATCAATTGCTATAAAAACAAAGCCATTTTGTTCATTCCACAACACTTTTGAAAATCCAATTTCACGCAAAGGATCAATTTCTTTTGATTCTTAACAAAAAAAATGGAATTTTTCTTAACTGTATTTCTCGTACTTGTGTTTAAAAATGACTTGGTTTCAGCGGACTGTTCGACCAACGAGCACTACGACTACATCATTGGTAAAAATATATCAGTGAAATGTTGTTATTCGGTACAAATCGATTGAAATAAATCAATATATCTTTTATTTTAGTTGGTGGGGGTACTACTGGGGGTGTAGTTGCCACAAGACTCTCCGAAGACCCGAATGTCACGGTTTTATTGCTGGAAGCTGGAGGTGAACCGCGTGAGAAATCAAACATTCCTTTGTTGAATTTTGATCAGTTGGGAACTGAAATGACTTGGAATTACACATCAACATCACAAACAAGTTGTTGTGTTATATTCAACGGCAAAGTAAGTTAAGTAAACGTGATTTTTACCGTTTGTTACAAGAATTTCAAAGAATATCCAATTAATTATTAAATTTTAATCAGTCTGTGCCGTTGTACAGCGGTAAAGGATTAGGCGGTACTGGTTCCATTGACTCTATGGCGTACGCCCATGGGAGTAAATATGATTATGACTCGTGGGAGGAAGCAGGAAATGACGGATGGGGTTATGAAGATCTCTTGCCGTATTTTTTCAAAATAGAAAATTTTATATTTCCTCATAAACCAGATACCGGTTTGATCAATTTATTACTGCAAAATTGATTGTAAATTTAATTATTAACTGGTTATTGTTATTTTATTTAAAAATAGATGAGTATCACGGTACTGACGGTCCAATAACAGTTTCACACACAGACTTCAAAACACCAGTAGCTAAGGCGTTTATATCTGCTGCTTCTGAAGTTGGTCAACCGATAGTTGACTACAATGCGAAATCTCAGATTGGTAAAAGTCTGAATATCTTATCATTTTCATTTTTAAAAGATTGGTATTTTTGTTTTGTTAGGGTTTACGTATACACCAAACACTATTGCAAATGGTTTTCGGTGTAGCAGTTACACGTGTTATTTAAAGCCCGTCATGTCAAGATCGAACTTAAAGGTTCAGACTCATACACACGTAACTAAGGTCAGTAAACCCTTCAAATTATAGTTTTTATGGTGTATTGACAACACTAGAAAAGCCATCTTCACTGGATTGTTAGCTTAAACAATCCACTTAAACGATTGACTGCATTTTGGTGAGAATACAGCCAACTAGAAACAATAGAGCTCCTATCTTTTCCTTTGACTACAGTTGGCAAGGACAAATAAACAGTTAGCCATCTTTGTTGCTACCAATCCTATCTTCTGGGGAAGGGATAGAAAAGTTTTGTATTTATACTATTTATTATTTTTGTAGATTGTTGTGGACAGTGATATGCGAGCGACAGGGGTAGAATACACAACCAACTGTACGGCAAAAGAGTGTACAAAAGAATGTACAGTCAATGCCAAAAAATAATATCAGCAGGAGTTTACAACACACCGCAATTGCTGATGCTCTCTGGAATTGGACCAAAAGATGCACTTAAAAAGTTGAAAGTAATAGGCCACAAAAAGCATTTTTAATATTAGAGACGTGGAAATGTTTTGTCACTTGCAGATTGACGTAGTAGCGGATCTTCCAGGGGTAGGACAAAATCTCCAAGACCATGTAACCGTGGCTGGACAACAGTACACACTAAATGCCAAGGTCACATTAAACAAAAAGCGATATGACACCAAAAAATACTTAGACCAGTGGAAAAACAATAAAACCGGCCCCTTGACTGTCGGTTCTGGTTTTGAAACCGATTGTTTTTACCAAAGTAATCTTTCCGCCAAAGTTGATCCTGCTGGTTATCAGCAGTGAAGTGTTCTTCAATTCGGACAGCGTAGTTAGAATAGTAAAAGATTACCTTTTACCTGTGAGTTAAACGTCAACGCTTTTCGACGTTCAATAATCTGAATATTTGACGTTTGCATCTCAGATTTTAGCACCAAGTTTGCCGTCAGACAACGATGATGTGATAACTTTTTTCCAGCTGTAATGCGTCCTAAAAGTCGTGGAACCGTGACTCTTAAGAGCAAAAACCCCCACGATCATCCCATTATTGATCCCAAGTTTTTGTCACACAAAGATGATGTTGCAACATTAGTTGAAGGAATTAAATTTGCTTCTAAAATTGCTCGATCAGATCCATTCAAGAAATACAATCCGCAGTTGTATCTTGGTGGATACATTCCGTTTTGTATTGTTGAAATTTTCCAAGGTATAACGTCTGAAGCTTATTACGAGTGCGTAGCTAAATCTCTTGGGATTGCTATCTACCATACATCAAGTTCTTGCAAAATGGGGCCTGCTAGTGACCATATGGCAGTGGTGGACAACGAATTAAAGTAATCAATGAAATCCAGCAATTAATATTGATAAAACTTAACAATTGTTATTTATTACAGAGTGCACGGAATTACAAATCTGAGAATTGCTGACGCATCCATTATGCCAAATATAGTTGCTGCTCATCCCACTGCCACTTGTCTGGTGATTGGAGAAAAAGTGTCTGATATGATCCAACAAGATGCCTCCAATAATAATCAATCTGAGACAACTTTGGATGATTGATTGTAATATTTTGGTCATAGTTTTTAAATGTATGTGATAGTACAAAAACTGGAATAAAGAAATGAAAGAAATAATTAAAAATTTAATGTAGATGTTGGCATTTAGTTTAATGTGATTGTTTGGCTTATTATTGATGTTTGTTGCTGAATATGTACAGCACTGACGATGAGGTTTAAAGTGTTGTGTGGGAAGTGATGGGCTTTTGCAGGATTTTATTTCAGCGTAAAAGCATTTATGACATTTTATTTAAGAATATTGTTACGCGTTTTAGCCGCAACGTAAGCTTATTTTCTATATTTTAGTTCGATATTATGTCAATAGATGGTGTTAGTGTCATTCATTTGAATGGACTAGACTACTCTATAATGATAGGTATAATAGGAGTTTACCTAGTGTTAACAGCTTAAGTTAGAGCAGTTCTCTTCTGGTTTATAAAGTGATGATGATCGGGAGGTCAAAAAGCCTTTGGTAAACAAAACATTTAGTTCGTATTTTATTTGTAGAGCGCCATTTATGTTATCAAAACAAACTTTATTAGTATTATCTGGTATGATGTGCATATTAACATAGAAGTTTTTGATAAAGTGATAACATGAACTCAGAAATGGTCCCACAACCTGCTCGCTTAGAGTCAGGTTAAAGATCATCCTTTTCTATTGAATTATTGCATTTATACCTTGCTACATTATGTAATGACGTTGTGAGCGTCATACTTGTGCTAGGGACTTTATATAACAATACGTCAAGATCATTCGTTGAAATCTGAAAGAAAATATTTGTATTACATTAAGCAGATGAATTAGAAATTATGTTAAAAGTCATGAATTTTGTTTTGTGTAATGCACATTTTTTTTTGTTAATTTTAGTTATATCACTTGGTAAGCAATAATAGTAGTAATTTTTATGGATAATCTTTAGTTTTTGATTCGGGAATGTTTATTTATTTTTATTAATTTTTGTAAAACTGGATTTTTTTTATATAAAATTTATGGTGATCGAGAAATTTCCTTCAGGTGTAAAAACGTTTTGGAAAATTACGAATAATATTTATTAATTTTATTAAGAAAAACTCTTGTGATTAAAAATATATGTTTGATTCTGCACCCGTGCATTAATGCGTTGTAATAGGGACCTGCGCACTACTGGCATATTTTAGTTTTTTCCGCACTTAAATAGAGACCCGCGGTCTATTGGAGGTCCGCGCACAACCAGCGCATTTACTGTAATAATTAATGAGTTTTTGTTGTTTTATGGGTTTTGGATAAACAGAATATTTAAAACTATTTCGTTTTTATATTTATTTAATCGTTTGATACGAACCACTATAAATTGCGTCGCTGAATTTATGAACTTAATTACTTGACAGATTTTTAAGGAAACTGTCATAACTTGTTTTATTATGAGTGACGTTATGAACAAATGTTTATCCTCATTTCTGTAGATCGATTTCTATAAAAACGAAATCATTGTGTAGATTCCACAACACTTTTCAGAATCTAATTTGAAAACAGCGGTTAAATCTCCGCTGGTTCTTAATAAAGAAATGGGATTTCTTTTAACTGTATTTCTCGTACTTGTATTTAAAAATAAATTGGCTTCAGCAGACTGTTCGACCGACAAGCATTACGACTACATCATTGGTAAGAATAAATCAGTAAAATATTATTATTCACTACAAATCGATTGAAATTAATGAATATATCTTTTATTTTAGTTGGCGGGGGTACTACTGGGAATGTAGTTGCCACAAGACTCTCCGAAGATCACAATGTCACAGTTTTATTGCTGGAAGCTGGAGGTAAACCACGTGAGAAGTCAAACATTCCTTTGTTGAATTTGGATCAGTTGGGAACTGAAATGACTTGGAATTACACATCAACATCACAAAAAAAATGTTGTACCATATTCAAAAAGAAAGTAAGTTACGTAAATTGAAGTTTTTCAGTTTGCTACACTAATTTCTAAGAATATTCAATTAATTATTCGTTTTTAATTAGCAAGTGCCGCTGTACACCGGTAAAGGATTGGGCGGTACTGGTTCCATCGACGCTATGGCGTACTCCCATGGGAGTAAATATGATTACGACTCGTGGGAAAAAGCAGGAAATAAAGGATGGAGTTATCAAGATCTTTTGCCATATTTCCTAAAAATAGAAAATTTTATATTTCCTCATACAGCAGATAGTGGTTTGATCAATTTATTTATGAAAACCGATGTTGAATTTAATTATTAACTAGATTACGTGTCATTTAAAAATAGTTAAGTATCACGGCAAAGGTGGTCCAATAACAGTTTCACACACAGACTTCAAAACAAAAGCAGCTAAAGCGTTTATTGCTGCTGCTTATGAACTTAAACAACCGGTAGTTGACTACAATGCTATAACTCAGATTGGTAAAAATCTAAAATATCTTTTGATCTTCATTTTTAAAGATTAGTATTTGTGTTTTGACAGGGTTTACGTATACTCCAAACACAATCGCAAATGGTTCTCGGTGCAACAGTTACACGTGTTACTTGAAACATGCTATGAAAAGGTCCAACTTAAAAGTAGAGACTCACGCACACGTAACTAAGGTCAGTAAATAGCTTCAAACGACTGTTTGATATTTACACGATTCATTATTTTTGAAGATTGTTGTGGATAGTAAAAAGCGAGCGACTGGGGTAGAATACACAACCAAATGTACGGAAAAAGAGTGTACAAAAGAGTGTACAGTTCATGCCAACAAAGAGATTATAATATCAGGAGGAGTTTATAACACACCACAATTACTGATGCTCTCTGGAATTGGTCCTAAAAAAACACTAAAAAAATTCAAAGTATAAAGCCACAAAAAAGCATTTTTAATTTTACGATAATATTGGACACATGGAAATGTTTCTTCACTTGCAGATTAATGTAGTAGCGGATCTTCCGGGAGTAGGACAAAATCTCCAAAACCATGTAACTGTGACTGGACAACAGTACACACTAAAAGCTAAAGTCTCGTTGAACAAAAAACGATACGACACGAAAAAATATTTAGACGAGTGGTACGAAAACAAGACGGGTCCCATGACTGTCGGTTCTGCTTTTGAAGCCGATTGCTATTACCAGACTGAACGTTCTACCAAAACCGATCCCGTTGGTTACCAGGACCTTGACGTGTTCTTCAATACGGACAACGTAGTAGGAATATTAAAAGATTACCTCCTATCTGTGAGTTAAACTCCAACGCTTTACGACATTCCAATAACTTAAATAATTTGAATTTCAGATTTTATCAATAACTTTCCCGTCAGCCGACGACGATGTGATAACTTTTCTTCCAATTATAACTCGTCCTAAAAGTCGTGGAACCGTAACTCTTAAGAGCAAAAACCCCCACGATCATCCCGTTATTGATCCCAAGTTTTTGTCACATAAAGATGATGTTGAAACATTAGCTGAAGGGATTAAATTCGCTTTGAAAATTGCTCAAACAAATGCTATTCAGAGATACCAGCCAACGTTGTACCTTTATGGAATCATCCCGTTTTGTATTATTGAATTGATTTTTCACGGTAAAACGTCTGACGCTTATTACCAGTGCATAGCTAAACACCTTTCGGCTTCTATTTTCCACACATCAAGTTCGTGCAAAATGGGGCCTGCAAGTGACCAAATGGCAGTGGTGGATCACCAATTAAAGTAATCAATGAAATACAGCAATTAATATTGATATAACTTAGCAATTGTTATTTATGACAGAGTGCACGGAATTAAAAATTTGAGAATTGCCGATGCATCAATTATGCCGAATATAGTTGCATCTCATCCCACTGCCACCTGTCTGGTGATTGGAGAAAAGGTGGCTGATATGATCAAACAAGATGCCAACAAATAATCAATCTGAGGCTTTTTAGATTGAATGTATTATTTTGGTTATGGATTTTAATTGTATGTGACAATACAAAAATAAATAAATAAATAAATCAAAGATATACATTTAACTGTTGATGCTCAGTTTAATGCGATTGTTTAAGTGGTGCAGGGAAAAAGACATGGTTTGGGAGGAAACGAAGAGATTTTATTATACTCTTGCTATATGCCTTATGATAGGATCACACCACCACAGGACATCGTGGGAACGTAATTGCATGGGTATATATAGTGACAAAATAAATTGAACCTCACAAACCCACTGAGGAAGACCAGCAATAATCGAAAACGTTTTTGGTACCAACGTTTTCGCGTATTCTTTAATGTGCACACGCGAACTGTCCCATTTTTGCAAATCTTTACTGACTCATTTTCGACCTTCTTTTAAGATTAGAAGAGGCAATTACTTTTTTAAAAAAGCATGTGTGCTTAACACCACACGGAAAAAGTAAAAAATTTTAATTTTTGAAAAGTGACAATTTCGATTAAAAAATTGTCACGTTTGATCAATTTGATTCATGCGCGCAGAATTCCCTGCGCATAAATTACCACCTGCGCGGTGGTCTTGCGTTATGTTTAAAAATTTGAATATTTTTGTTACCTTTATTCCTCCGTGTGAGGGTTTGCATATTTTTGGTTTGACCTTGTGGTCATGTGTTTGTTTTTCACATAATAGACCCGACTTAGAGAAATAAAACCACTTCGAGACAAGAAGTAAACTTGTTAAGTACAACCGAATTTCTGAGCCACTTCATTTTGGTTTTCACTATCACCCGGATAACTGTTTTACGCCTCGGACTCGCGTGACTACATCAACTTTGAAAATTGTCTTTGGCACTTGAAGCGCAACATTTTAACAATTCGGCCTAAACCTGATTCCCTCAGGAGAGAGTTGAACCTGAGGACTATTACCATAGTCAAAAGAAGAGATTTAGAGAATCCTGACTTTATAAATTTTGTTGTTTTGTCCGAAAACTAAATTTGTCCTAATCCCCGGACAACCGCAAATCTGCAAAACTTTTTAATCGCGTGAAAGCAAATTTTGTTGACAGAATCATCTTTTATTGTTCAGTATATATATAATTGTTTTATAACGATATTTTCCAATAATCTGTAAGGAAATTATCATACTTATTATGACTAAAGGCGTGTGCAAGTGTTTATCCTTGTTTACCGTTTTGCATCAACAGTAAACTGACAAAAATCACTTGTAATTTTGTTTATGAAATATATTTTACAAAAAAATAACTCTGTGTCTCCCCACAGAAATAAAAATAAAGATTTTCAAACAAAATACCTTATTGACCACACTCAGATTTTTTTTATCAATGGGGTGGTGTACCCTTTTTTCCCCTCCAAACACAGCACCCTTTCCCATCCTATTTTAGATTTTTGTTTTCGTCACTCACAGAAAAAATATAATTTTTTTTTACTGAGAAAAGAAAATTATCTTATTATTTTTAGTTCTGAAATAAAGTTTTCAGTTTAAAAAAATTTTATTTGAACCAACTACTTTGCTGTATTTACTTTTAACTTTATTTTATTTCTTAAATGACTTTGTTCGGATCCGACGTATAATTTAAACAGCCGCGGATTGAATAACAGCGAAATCCGAAAATGACAAATTGACTAACCGCGAAAATCTAAAACTCCAACAACCGCTCATTGAATAACCGCAAAATTAGAAAATGGCAAATTGATTAACCGCGAAAATCGAAGATTTGAATAACAGAGAAAAAAAATCATAAAAATTGCCTATTCTCTTAAAAATTCCCACTCGTTTAATAAAATAGCTGAGGAAATAAATTTTAATTTTTAACTTGACAAACCCGAGAAAAATTATCTACAATTTCTTCACGCCAGACCTCGACTTAACGCCATAATTTGCATAATCCAACCAACAAAAAAAAATCAAAACTCACAGAAAAATCTTATTAACTTTATATATTCCAACTTAAACTTACAAGTTGTAATATAATGCTATGTTTGTTGCAAAATTGAAATTAAAGCTGGATGTAACTACTAAAAAAATTTGACAACATTTTATTCAGAGTCACCAGGTGGCGCTGGCGAAGCAGCGCCACAATTTATACATGCGAACATGTAAATTTTAGATTGGAATAAACACTTTATATAATTTATAAAAAAAAACTGATTGGCAGATTATTGATTCCCAACGATTGTAAACCGCCCGAACGTAGAATGCCAACTAGACAGACGCGAAAGAAATTAAATATAAAAATTAAATAAGTGGAAAATGGAAAAAGGGATGGAAAAAGGAAAGGAAAAAAATGGCGTCTTTTGCTTCTGTTTTCCTGCAAAGCCTTCGAGGATCCGTGGCACGTGTGGTATAAGAAGTGGTCAACTGGAAATACTGCACATAAAAATTAATCGAGCGCTGCTTCGACTTATAACCCGAGAGAATGCCAAACACAGCGAAAAGGTCAAAGATCGAGTCGACAGCAGGCAGACGTTTATTTAGATTGACAACGAGGAAAATATGTGTGTAATTGATTTGGCGCGGAAAAAAGCATAAAACGCAGCTCAACAATGGAATTTCCGCGAAAGAATTAATTGCAGATTGAGCGATTATTCAACACGCAGCAGGTACCACATTCCTTATTTTGCCAACTGTACTCGCTGACGCCATCTCAGGTGAACTGGTGTAAATACCATCGAGCAGAGCCGGATTAAACTCTGTGGGGCCCTTAGGCAGACGAAATCTCTGGGGCCCTTGCATTTTATTGCCTAATTTGTGACTCACACTACACAAAACTTTATTTCTGGAGTTTTCTAGTGCACGAAGGCCCGTAAAAAATGTGGGGCTCCTAGGCCCGCGCCTATTTGATAAACTGGTCCTGGCTAAGCTGTACCTATAAACAAAATAGTTCAGTCGTCGGTATTCACGAAACTTTTATTCAAATTGGTTTTTAGAAATTTCAGCCGTTAAACAGAGATAATTTTTACTACTGCGTGGGGCCCCTAAAAAGTGTGGGGCTCATAAGCTGGCGTCTCCTCTGCCTATTTATTAATTCGGCCCTGATTGTAAGAATAACAATACTTGTAGTATTGTTGTTGCCGTATTAATACAAATCTTAACATTTTTACCAAAAGTTGACAAAAATCAATCCGAAAAGTAGCCAGTCTAAAGCTCAAAAATATATCTTGGCAATGCATTTTTGCTAAATTAAACACTATGGTTTGGGATCAAAAAAACTTATGTGAAATGATGTGCATTACAATAAAATTTAAAGATGCATCAAAAATAAACTTTAATCTTTTGTGAATTGTCTGCATTTACTGCACGTTGAGTGGTAACAACAAAAACGGGCATTTTATTCGTCTTTTATTGTTGTTTCGTTGGAATTGAGGACAAATGAGTTAAAATCGATTGCGTCTCTAAATTTACGTAACTCTTTGTGCAGCAGATTTGTATAGTTTATTATGGCGGAAAGTGTCAAAATTTCTTTTCAATAGTTGATTGCTTTAAAACTATAAAAGTGTACTTTACATAATGACTATTTACCCGTTTAGCACCAGGTATTGCCCATTGCACTTTTCTTATTGTTTCATGATTCCTTGGCAAAGAATTTAAGTTTTGTTCTCTAAATCTATTTAATTCTATCATAGAGATATTGCAATTTAATTTTGCAAAAATTATTTAACCTTGGTTCCAATTTCCGTAATCTATTGTATAGAACTGTTCAAATGATTGACAGGTGGTTATGGAACAATTCGCATCAATAGTCACAATCTCTATATAAACGAATCATTTCTCCAACATTTCAAACAATTTAATAGTTTTTATTCACAGACTGCAGACTATTGAAAAGTTATGAATATTTTTTTAACTTTGGTCTTTTTTCTCGTAATTCACAATGATGGTGTTTCATCAGCCGCGTGTACAAACGAAGCTGCACCCAAAAAGTGTACAGGCAGCGATCATTACGATTACATCATTGGTAAGAACATAAATATATATATATTTTTTCTGTTACGAATAAATCAATATTTTATTTAGTTGGTGGAGGTACCACTGGAAGTGTAGTTGCTGCAAGACTCTCTGAAGATAAAGATGTCAAAGTATTGTTGTTAGAAGCAGGAGGAGAACCGTTGGAAAACTCAACCATTCCTCTGCTAGCATTCGATCAATTGCAAGGTGCTATGGACTGGAATTACACTTCGACAGAACAAGAACATAGTTGCGATATGCTCAATAAAAAAGTAAATAAATGCAAAAATTTTCAATTTTCTTTATTATATTTTTTAAAAGATAAAATAAATTGAATATATCGTTACATTAGAAAGCTCCGTTATATCGCGGTAGAACATTAGGTGGTACGGGCTCATTTAACGCTATGTTATACGCTCATGGGAATCAAAAAGATTACGATTCGTGGAAAGAAGCAGGAAATGACGGATGGGGTTTTGATGATATTTTGCCATATTTTCTCAAAATAGAAAATTATCAATTTCCTCATAACGACGATAGCGGTTTGATACATTTATTAATGCAAAACCAATGATGAGTTTAGTTATTAACCAGATTATGTTGTCATTTAAAAATAGATAAGTATCACGGTAAGGATGGTCCAGTAACAATTTCACACTCAGACTTCAAAACACCAATAGCTAAAGCGTTTATAGCTGCTGCTTCTGAACTTAAACAACCGATAGTTGACTACAATGGAAAAACTCAAACTGGTAAAAATTCAAAATGTTTTTTAATCTTCATTTTGAATGATTAGTACTATTGTTTCGACAGGGTTCACATATACACCACAGAATATCGGAAATGGTTCTCGGGCCAGTAGTTACGTAGCTTATTTAAAACCTGCTATGAAAAGAGATAATTTAAAGGTTATAACTTACGCATACGCAACTAAGGTTAGTAAATATCTTCAAACAACTGTTTTATATTGACACGGTATATTATTATTGAAGATTATTGTGGATGAAAACAAGAAAGCTACTGGGATAGAATACACACCCAACTGTATTACGCCAGACAAATGTAAGGAAGATTGTATCAAAGTTAATGCCGACAAAGAAATCATAATATCAGGAGGAGTTTATAACACACCACAATTGCTGTTGCTGTCTGGGATTGGACCTAAAGCAGCACTTACGTCGTTGAACGTAATACACCGCAACAAAGCATATTTAAATTTCAGAAGTAGAAATGTTTTGTCACTTGCAGATTGACGTAGTTGCAGATCTTCCAGGAGTAGGACAAAATCTCCAAGACCATGTAACAGTGGCTGGACAATTTTACACACTAAATGACACGGTCAGCTTAAACAGGCAGCGTTACAACACTAAAAAATATTTAGACCAGTGGAAAAAGGATAAGACTGGCCCCATGACCATCGGTGCCGGTTTCGAAACCGATTGTTTCTACCAAAGTAAACTTGTCAAAGATGCTGATGATTATCCGGACATCGAAGTGTTATTCAATTCGGATAACGTTATTCAAATAATCAAAAATTTCATCAGTCCCGTAAATTAAATTATACGAATTGATGCGTTCAATGGTTTTAATAATTTATTTTTAAATTGTAGGATTTATTTGCAACAATGCCACCAGCAACGGCAGATGTGGTTACATTTCTTCCAATTATTAACCGTCCAAAAAGTCGCGGAACCGTGACTCTTAAAAGCAAAAACCCTAACGATCCTCCCGTTATCAATCCTAATTACTTGGATCAACCAGATGATGTTACCACATTAGCTGAAGGGGTTAAATTTGCTTTGAAAATTGCTAAAACAAAAGCATTTCAGAAATACCTTCCGTTGCTGTATCTTGGTGGACAGATCCCGTATTGTGCTACTGTGCTCGATAAAACATCTGACGATTATTACAAGTGCGTAGCTCAAAAACTTTCGATTCCTATCTTTCATACATCAAGCTCGTGCAAAATGGGGCCCAAAACCGACCCAATGGCAGTGGTGGACAGCACATTAAAGTAATCATTGTGGTCATAGCAATTCATATTGACGAAACCAAGTAATTGTTTGTTCATTACAGAGTGCACGGTTTGAAAAATCTAAGAATTGCTGATGCATCAATTATGCCGAATATCGTATCTGCTCATCCGAATCCCACGTGTCTGGTGATTGGAGAAAAAGTGTCGGATATGATTAAAAAGGGTAATTAAATGTTTATAATGATGTTAAATTACTAAGGGTTTTGGAATACAGTATATTGCAGAAATAAAAAATCAAACTTTATTGAAAATTGTTTTGTATTTCTTGGCTAAATTACCAAAGAATATAAGAGTTAGCAATATATAAAAATATAAAAATTTAAATATATAAAAACAAACCTGAAGTGCTAGTGGTTGCTAGTTGAATGCTACTAACGAGTGTGTGTATACTGTTGTGGAAACTTAAAACTTAAAAAGTGTAGTGTGATGGAAAGCTGCACCCAGGACAAAGTGTGAAATTGATCTGGTATACAGAGCCAACAAAATGGCACCCCAGATATAAACCCTGTGTTTGTAAAGCCAAAAGGATGGCTTGGTTGCAATGCATCGAATAGTGCAGCATGTGCGAGTGACATGCATCCTGTGAAAACTAGAGTTTTCAAAAGTGCAAAAAACTTGTCATGATCCGACTAGGTTTACGTAGTTACATGAGTAATCTCTGTGAAGGAATAATTAATACACTGAATAATAGTTTAATGATATATTTTATTGCTCGAGCTTAAAATATACAGGGTTGAAATAATTGCATAGAGGTCGCAGATCTGTTTAGGGCGAATACGATGAGATGATAACTCTCCTGAGTTATGCTTACTCTCGGGTACGAATCACGAATATTCGGATCTGTGCAAAAGTGACGCAATGGTTATCCCGTTCCGCTGTCTAATGCATGGGCACTATATTTTGAATGCTCAATAACACTGTCAGAAACCAAGTTGACAGATCTAAACACGCAAAGACTTCGAGAAGACTCGGTCCTTCGTATAGCGGTTTAAGTTTGCTCTGTAGATCAAACGCAACAAGATACCACCGTTGATTATCGTCTAATCACACGGTACGGCCAGGGTTTCGTAAGGCGCCTAATTTTGATCCAGTTTGCTGAATGTAGTCGTGTAATCGACTGTCTTCCGTCCTGGTTTTCATTTAATTGTGGTTCACCACATTCGTATGGAATCAGAAGTATAATGTATACTTAACTCGACTGGCAGCTATCCTTGGTCAACCGGTTTTCAATGGAATACTGCAGCCTGATCATGGTGAAGAAAATGAGGCTGATATGTCGAATGTTATATGGTAAGTCCATCACTTCCTGTTGCTGGTCTTTATACAGGGCAGGTCACGTGAGTGGTAGGAGATTTTGCATACTCCTTCTTGATTGATGGATTTGCATCAAGGGACTCCTAATCCCTACATTACTAGTTCTCCCTTTCGGTTGGAATGTAGACAGGGGAGATAAGGGGATTAGTAGAGAATGTAAACCTGCTTTGTATATTTAACTAGTTAAGATAGAATGTGACACCATGAAATATCAAAGTAATAATATTTATTTAAATCCTAAATCACGAAACATTTATTCAAATTGGTTTTTTGAAATTTCGATCGTTCAACAGAAATAATTTTTACTACTGCGTGAGGCTCCTAAAAAATGTAGGCTGCCGTCTCCTCTGATTGTTGAGATAACAATACTTGTGGTATTGTTGATGCTGTATTAATACAAATCTTAATATTCCTACTAAATGTTGACAAAAATCAATCCGAAAAGTAGCCAGCGCAAAGCTCAAACTATATTTTGGCAACGCATTTTTGCCAAATTAAACACCATGATTTGGGATAAAGAGAATTTAATGTACGGTCTCTTATTACATTAAAGCGGGTAAGTGAGAGTTCCAGGTTCGATTTCATCCAAGTTCTGGCTTTTTATTTTCTATTTTTTTTTCTTGTGTTGATGTGGTCAGAGTAAAATAAAGGCATGCTGATCTCACAGATTTTGGAGTCGACTGGATTATTTAATATCGGTTGTCAAGGTTCTGCACCTTGACAGTTTAGTTATTTGATTGTTACATACAGAATAATGATATAAAGACTTAAATATATAACAACAATTTATCGATGTTACTATCGAGATGTAACAGAAAACTTATGTGAAATGTATGCATTACAATAAATTTTAAGGGTGCAACAAAAATAAACTTTAACCTTTTGTGAATTGTCTGCATTTACTGCACGTTGAGTGGTAACAACAAAAACTGGCATCTTATTAGTTTTCTATTGTTGTCTAAATTTACGTAACCCTTTATGCAGCAGATTTGCTTAGTTTATTATGGCGGAAACTGTCAAAATGTCTTTTCAATAGTTGTTTGCTTCAAAACAATAAAAGTGTATTTTATGTAATAACTATTTACCCCTTAGCACCAGGTATTGACCAATGCACTTTTCTTGTTGTTTCATGATTCCTTGGCAAAAAAATTAAGTTTTGTTCCCTAAATCTATTTAATTTTATCATAGAAATATTGTAATTTATTTTTGCAAAAACTGATTAACCTTGGTTTTAATTTCCGTAACCTATTGTATAGAATTGTCCAAATGATTGACAGGTTGTTATGAAACAATTGGCATCAATAGTCACAGTTTCTATATAAACGAATCGTTTCTCCAACATTTCACACAATTTAATAGTTTTCATTCACAGACTGCAGAATATTAAAAAGTTATGAATATGTTTTCAATAACTTTATTTTTTCTTCTCGTAATTCAAAATGATGGTGTTTCGTCAGCCGCGTGTACAAACGAAGTTGCACCCAAAAAGTGTACAGGCAGCGATCATTACGATTAAATCATTAGTAAGAACATGAATATATATATATATATTTTCTATTACGAACGAATCAATATTTTATTTAGTTGGTGGAGGTACCACTGGAAGTGTAGTTGCTGCAAGACTCTCTGAAGATAAAGATGTCAAAGTATTGTTGTTAGAAGCAGGAGGAGAACCGTTGGAAAAATCAGCCATTCCTCTGCTAGCATTCGATCAGTTGCAGGGTGTTATGAACTGGAATTACACTTCGACAACACAACAGCATTGTTGCGATATGCTCAATGACAAAGTAAATGATGCAAAGATTTTCAATTTTTTTTTATTTTTTTTTTTTAAAAGCTAAAATAAATTGAATATATCGTTACGTTAGAAAGTCCCGTTATATTGCGGTAGAACATTAGGTGGCACGGGCTCATTTGACGATTTGGTATACGCTCATGGGAATCAAAAAGATTACGATGCGTGGAAAGAAGCAGGAAATGACGGATGGGGTTTTGATGATATCTTGCCATATTTTCTCAAAATAGAAAATTTTGTATTTCCTCATGACGACGATAGCGGTTTGATATATTTATTAATGCAAAACCAATGATAAATTTAGTTATTAACCTGATAATGTTGTCATTTAAAAATAGATAAGTATCACGGTAAGGGTGGTCCAGTAACAATTTCACACTCAGATTTCAAAACACCAATAGCTAAAGCGTTTATAGCTGCTGCTTCTGAACTTAAACAACCGATAGTTGACTACAATGGAAAAACTCA
>JAQFXT010001219.1:0-19574 GCA_034683725.1 Strigamia crassipes | reverse complement strand
AAAGTAAAATAAAATTTTAATTAAAATAAAAATTAAAGTAGAATTCAACAAAACAACACAAAAAATATGCAAAAGAAGAAATTAAAATACAAATTAAAAATCCCAAAAAATAAAAAAATAAAAATTATCATTACGAAGAAGTGGGGGAAAGGAAAAAAACACCAAAAAAAAACAACAAATATTTTCTTAATTTCTTAATTATTAAAATGTATAACATTTGAAACACGTTCACCTACTTACTTTCAATCATTCTTTGTCATAATCATTAAACACCAAAAGCATAAGAAAGAAACGATCAAAATAATGATTTGATTTTAAATATTGACTCGTTAAAAAGACGCACTTTGCACGTGTTTTCTAACAAAAAGAAATCTTTTAAATGATTAAACCAGATTTATAAATAATGTTTCCGTTAAATAGTTGAACCCCGCCTCTTCTATTTGCCGCCCCATGGGGGCGGGGGTGGGGGTGAATCGGTCTCACACCCCTCATCATGCTCCATTAAATCCACGAGCAGAGTGATTGGTGATTGCTCTTATAAAAAGAATTGCGCCATGGGAGAGAGGAGAGAGGATTTTGAAGAAGATTGAATTGGTGACGTCATTGGGATCATGATTGAAGCGCGTTGCGCGTGCGCACGCAGCTGTGGTGCCAGCTGCTATGCTCGGCCTGAAGAGCGTTTAATGTTCAATAGATTTTCTTTAGATGGTGAGTAACTCGATAACCACGAGGGACTCGCCGGCACAAATTGATAACCTCTGTTTGCGACGTAAGCGATATTTTATGAGTCGCTCCTATTCAATTAGGAAGCCAATATGTTGTGCTGTCACTTAGTGCGGGGATGGCTTTTGACACGGAGCGCCCTCCAAAGGATCCACCATTCAAACCTCTCCCTCGCTCAACCTCAATCTCTTTCTCATTACACATGGAAAGAGAAAATTCTAATTTACTTAATCAATAGACGAAAATAAGCAAACTAAACTAATGATTAATTTTTGCGAAAAAGTCTTGCGGGCAAAATAACATTTCGAATTACTAGGCGGGGCGATGCGGGGCGATGCGGGGCGAGGCAGGGCGAGACGGGGCGGGGCGGGGCCCAGAGATCAGGTTTAAGAGGAATCCACATGGGACAAAGTCTTGACGTGGACTGGCTGCTTGCTTCCTTCCACCATATCAAGATAGGTCGTGGGGTTTTGTAGCCAGCGCGCATGCCCTGTGATCAAAGCTCAAATCGCATTGCGTTCCATTAAGCAAATGAATATTCAATGGCCAAGTCAGTGGCACCCGGTGTTTATTATCATAGACAATTTAATTTGAGCCGTGGTCTGTGTAGTCAATCATTTGCCGGGCCTGTCAGCTCCTAATTGGATCTCGTAAAGGAGACTAACAATGTTAACGCAAGCCCACGCATGCGCAGATGAAGAATGGCACGCTCCAATTAATTGGCTTATTTCTGCAAAATAATAAGACGTTAGCCATTAAGCAGCAATCAATCGCCATTATCTCTCAGATGCCATGAAAAATGTGCAGTGCTCTTAATGAAGTACAGCCACCGCTCAATTGTGCTGAAATAAAACAGACGAGCGCTCTTTTATGGATTACTACATAATACGGACACGCTCGGCTTTTCGTTTGCAACACCACGTTGCCCTCGTTTTCCTACTTAATGTCCGAGACGGAGAAAGATTGCTTTCCACGTTAACAATACCACATCAATTTCAACTAAAACCAACCAACTCCATTTGTGCGGCTTGCCGGCTTGGGCGGCCATCTTCAATTTCTATGTCAGATCGATTCAAGTAAGCTTCGTATAGTTGTTCCTGATGCCGGCCACGACTTGTATTCAGCTGCTGAAAATTGTATTTTCCGTATTAAAATCTATTCGAATAAATTTTTTTCTGGAATTAAATTACATCACGTTTACACTTTTGCTCCATCGTTATACAATGGACCAGCTGACAAAATGCTCAATGAAAAACCGCATTTGTAAATGGCTGTAAAAGGGGTCAGAATGGTCAAGTCGAGATTAAATCACCATCCAACAAGTTTCACCATTATCCCACATGTTCAACTCATCACCACCTGCTCCAAAGTTAAAACGCACGCGTTCTATCGGCAACAATATTAACAGGAATAAAAAATATTTTTAAAAAAAGAGAAAGAAACTCGTTCATTTTCTTGTCAAGAATGAATTTAGCATCAATTGACCTATTGTGTTGATCATCAATAGAACATCGCGGGTACCGCGAAGCACGTCCTGTACGTGACATCACTCCACATACATGGACAATTCAAGTTGGTCATCACTTATTTACCATAACAGCGCATTATTTATTCAGTGAGAAATTTGATTGCGAATGATCCACTTCCCCGGATCAAGCTATTTGCTGCTCATTGCCCACAACCCCTCCATCATCTCTTATGTAAAGTAGAAGATAATATGTGCATGGAGTCGTATCCATTTCCTATTCCACATCTTGACTTATCTAAATTCTAAATAGACAACTTTTTCACTCTTCTTTATTATTCATACACTCAATAGAGAGAAAAGAAAAACAGTATAAAAATATATGTATATATATTGTATATAATTGGAGGATAAAAAAATGAGTGACATTCGGGACGAGGTTATACGGTTTAGTCGGCTAGATTGCAGCGATGACAAATTTTCCCATCCAGATAAGAACCCGCACGCGCGCGCACTGCATGCGGCCGGCACTCCATGCAGCTCCAGCAGATGTAGGATACGGCTAAGAGATGGAGGGGAATACGAGTTGGTGCTGGTGATAGTTTGACGTTATCTCTGCTCACTATCACAGCCAGGTTAGGCTTCCAATGTATCTTTGGTGGAAAGAAAGAAAGAAAGAAAGAAAGAAAGAAAGAAAGGAAAGTGGAGTGCATTCCATGCAATGTTCACATTACTTTTAAGAGTTGAAAAGAATGAGGGGAAAAAGTGTAAATGTGTTTCTTTGGGCCATAAATCTCTTACGAGTTTGCAAAGCTTTTTAACCGCTAAAATGTTGACCGTAAACATTAAAAAAAAAAAAGTAAATAATGCTTAGCAAGATATGCCGTTTTGAAAATCCATCATAAAATTGCATTTTCCGTTTTATTAAAATATTCATGTTTTAAGTTTTCAACTTTTGTTGCAACTCTTTCTCTTTTTGCACCGATTCAGCTGTTTGCTGTCTGTCAGTGCAGCAAAGCAGTTTGATAACTAGATAACCAACAGTCTCATGTCAATATCAAAGAACCTTTTATGCAGAATCGTGAAACCGAAGGCAGAGAGTAGGAGGCGCTGGCTTCGCTGGCTTCGCCGCTGCCAGTGTTTTGGTTTATACAATAGATGTAGGTAGATGAGTGGGATGCTTGGCACGCGCCGGCGGGAGATCGGGTAGTTCACCTTGCCTACACAAAACATGGAAATGCAATTTTGAAAAAATCAAATATGCAAGAAGCCCCTCCTCGTCTCCACTGCGTTCATCCGAGGCAGAAGGAGTTTTACTTTAATGTAATCTTCTTCGCCTCACAATTACCGCTTTAGACACCAGGGCGGCTGGCCGACGTCACGTGGCCACGCGAGAGGATTTACAACCTTTTGCTGCCTTTTGGTGGCGGCAAAAAAAGGGTGCATACCAAATGTACATGGACATAAGCGGATACGGCAAACGGGAAAGTAAAATCGCATCAAGCGGATCGTATTTCTGCAAAATGCTGCACATGTGCAAAATTCAATTACAGTCTGCCATTTGGGAGAATGAGTGAAAAAAAGAAATTCAATACGCCAACTTATGTATTAATAAATCTGTATCAACATAATGGGTTGGTTTTTTTTCCTTCTTTTTCCTTCTCATCGTCTTCTTATTATTATTCCGCTATTCTTTCTCGTTTGAAATGAAATTCGAAGAGCAAGACATTTTTATTTATTTATTTAATGCGACACAGTCGTGTGTAAGTTCGCTTTTATCTCGTAAAACTTCACTTTGTGGACTTGAAAAGAAAGTACTTCTTATGCGATACTCATCTATTTCTTTCATCTAATGATGGATAAAGACGTGAGACGGAAAAGCACTTTACCTCTATTTTTTTTTTCTTCTTTTTTTTTTATCCCCGCAAACGACCAGATACAAAGAAAATGATAGCGCGACTCGTACTTATTATTCAGAAAATAACTCTATAAAAAAAAGTAGAAAAAGACCAAAATGATAAGAAATGAAAAATTTAAAAAAACGTGACAAATATTTGTGAAAAACATGAAAAGTTTGTTTTTCGAAATCAAGATTTCATATAATTAGCATTTAAATTGAAATAGCTCACTTAGGGTCATCGAACGAGTGTGTTTTTCAGTATGTTTCTGCGGGAGAGCAAAAGGAGCAAGTGTGCATTAAAGATGCACACACCACTTTGTGCATACGTATCCATTTTAGGACAGAAGCAAAACAACGTTTGCATGCAAATGGTTCGTCTACCCTCTCCACTCACTCTCGGTCTCGGGGTAAAAATTTAATTATTTTTTTTCCACGCCGGAATCAAATATTCACGCCTCTCGCTTCCCTCGCAATCGGCCATAGAGTGATGGTGTTCGCGCGTGACGTCACAACAAGCGCGGTCCGAAAATGTTGCGCTGTTGGCTGAAATCGGGTTAGGAGAAACCCTCGGGGAAATCTGGAGCCGCACTGAAAAGTCCACGTGGCCACCTCTTTTCAAATCAAGTTTGCTGCAGATCGCAATCCCAGCAATGAACGGAGATTTAGCCCTTCACTTATTCACTTTGGCATCGGGCAAAATGGCTGCGATTGTCTCGGGGTTAATTTCCCTGGACGCCTGCCCCGCTCTCGCTCCTATCTTGTCCTGTCGACGTCGTTCGGATGAGTTGCTGCCCTTGGCAACCAGCGACGACCTCGGTCGAGCTGGATTAAACGCGACGCTTCATTAAGGCACTTGAAAGCCGAGTGCACTGCGACACATGCACTTGAAACATTAATGAATGATGAAAAGGAAGTCGCATCCAGCGCACTTGTCGTCTGCTGCTACATTCTTACAAAAGCGTTTCGTTTGTCAGTTAACGTCAGCGAAAGAATAAATTGCGACTTAACACGAGCAGCAAATTCCTGTCGATTTAAGTGAACTCGATATCACGTGCAGCCATTTTACGAATATCACGTTAAATGCATTTTTCCTCATTGAATCGAGTAAGCGAACGGTCGAACACCTCGATAAACATTAAATTAATTATACAAATATGTGTTTTTTTTTTGCGGCAATTAAACGTACCACGAGGGAGTTTTGGGTGGAAAAGCATTTCGGAGTTGCTGAAACTGCTAAACAGCTAAAGTTGAAAGTGGGTGTCATTATTTTTTCACGCACTGAATCAGTAGCAACAAAGTTGCATCCCACGAGTGCTGAGTACTTGGAGGAAAACACCCTTCAAGTGAAAATGAATTAAGTGACTTTCCAATGATTTCGGGGTCGGATCGGAGCCCCACGAGGTTTGCACTGACAGCTACCACCACCGACAACCGACGTTGGTGCTGTCAATTCGAGCTAGCGATAAGCCATTGGAGGAAAGAAAACGCCAACTTGGAATTATTTAAAATTCTTCCCCGGTGTGATAGTTGAGGTAGTGTCACCCACACTAGATCATCCCAAACGTTAAGTGTAATTTTATCTCCGGCCATGTTTTATGTACGCCACCCTCTGCACTGATCATGATGGCACGCTTCGTATGAACACTACAACTCTTTATCTACGAAAACCACGCAAAGGAAACAAAGTCATTAGGAGTTTTTTTTTCTTTTTTCTTTTTTTCTAGTAAAGTGCCACGTACATAGAAAAGAAACCCATTTGTAATCAAACAACGCCTGGGAGAAGTAATGTAAATGCAAAGTATCAAAATAAAGTATAAAAAAATAAAGTATTTTTGGATTTTACGGTGTAAATGCATTTTGCATGATCTGATTTAGAAGAATTATTTTTTAGACCGACGTTACTAATTTCTGATTTCTACATTTATACAATAATGATAAGTATATTTGATGAAATTACACAGTTTGCGCCATGTACTTTTCCCTTACACTAAAAAAATAAACGTTTGAGTAAACGAGTGAATACATTTCTTTCCTTGAATCCAAAATTGAAAGAAAAAATACACAAGTAAAACATTAAGGAGAGCAGCTGCATTTTTTCTGGCAAAAAGAACAGAATTATACAGTATTTGCAGAATTGATAAATAACCCTAAAGTATAAAATTTCAGATCAATAATCAAACATTGTCCGAGTTGATAGCAGTTTAAACGTCTGCAACAATGGCAACTGAATCGTTTTTAATAACACCAGTTGAGAAATTAAGTAAAAGAAACTATTTAATGTGGCAAGCCATGTTAATTAATTTGCTAAAGGACAAAGAAGAATAACAATGGGGCAGAATTTGTTGGCTCACGTTTTACAATAATGATAATACATTTGATGACATTTTTATAATTGTTTTGTACACTAAACACTAAAGAATAAATGTTTGAGTAAACGAGTGAATACATTTCTCTCCTTGAAACCAAAATTTAAAGCAAAAATACACAAGTAAAACTGCATGCTATTATTGTTGTTGAAGCGAACGAAAAATTTAATTTGCAAATCAGCAAACATGGACAAAATTTATAATTTTTTCCATGTGGCCGCAACAAACGTCGATCTTCATCCAAATGTGACATCACCATTTAATTTTTTGAATTTTTGATGGAGATTTTAAATTAATCGGCGCGCTTGTTTTGTCTTGTTCGAAATAAAATAAAAATTTGTTTTTCAATTTTCTGCTCATTTGAGATTTGAATAAATAAGCAACAAAAATGTTTTAAGGCATAACCTTCAGCTGTATTATTACTATGTAGAAAAAAGGTATGGACATTATGGTGATCTAATATAATAGCACTATATTTTGACGGTAGACATTCATCAAGAGCGTGCTTCCAGCAAAAAAGTGGAGACCTGTCATATACCCACACACTTTCATAGGAAATACTGATGCGAGGGTCGCGACTCGCGAGATAAATGACAACGAATTTTTTCACCTGCCCTGTAGAACACTGTGAGCATCAACGCCATCTGACGTGGCCTGTGATAGGATCAGTTCTGTATTTAGCATATTTTTTATGAATAAATCAGGTACTTTCTATTCTCACAAACACACACTTATGGCCGAATAAAAATTGTCAATATTCTCTTTTTCTCGATATCTAACTTAGCATTTGATTAAAAAGTTCAGTTTCGAAGTAAAATGTGATTCACAACTCATCTCTTAAGTTCCATCAAAAACAAACAAAAAAAGAAGCATAAATCAACCGCAGCACATGGTCTTTAATGAACTCGTCAACTTAGGAGAGTAAGGTAACTTATCTTTTTTCTTTTCTTTTTTCTTTTCTATTATGCATCGTGTACTTTTGAGCGGTACATGGCAAAGTTTTCTAGTTAAGTGAATGAGAAGAGTTCTTCCGCCACCTCCAGGAATTTTTCCTTAAAAGTGTTTTAAGATAGTTTGCAAAGATTTAATAAAAAAAAATATTATTTATTATTATTATTATTATTAAAAAGTAGAAAACAACAAATTCTTAATGCAGTAATTAATTTTTGCATTTTTGAATTTTTTTCTTGAAAACTTGTATTTTCTTTGGATTAAAATACGTATTAATAAAAATAATAATATTACTTCCAATCAATGTATTAAATCGTCTTGATATTTGTGGTATTTCCACGCTTGTGCATTCCATGCCATTATTCAATCTTCATTAATTAAAAATACTAATCTAATCAGAAGCAAAGAAAAAATTCATGTTTATCAACTGATGTAATTAAACTTAATTACCTGTCTCATTTGCTTGCTATCAGTTGAGTTTATCTGTAAGCTAAATTCTTTAAGCAAAAATTGTTGCATATACTAGTGCTGCCATCTGTTGGATTAAATAGCAATTGATACATTTTAAAAACGTAAAGAAGTACAAAAAAAAGATGTAACTTTCCTTATAACAGACGTTTACCACATGATGAATTTTGCGCGTATTAATTGCCCTATTGATTTCAAAAATTAATAAATAAAATCAAAATTAAAATTCATCAAGAAATTTTATATTTAAAATGCATTTTTAAATTTTTCGAAGTCTAAAATTATTTTGATTTAAGTACAATGTCTACACAAATTGCAAATTCCGCAAAATTGATGTTTGCAGAAATCGCAATTTGTATGACTGCAAGCCATGTGCGGTCGACCGGCACTGCACCCACCTTTTTAACCAATGACAAAGCAAAAATAAAATTAAAAAAAAACATATCTTCACACGTGTACCTCTGCTTGATTTTCTGACCTTGAACAAAAACTTTTAATCCAAGGTTTGAAGCAGCGGAGCAAACTAATCACTTCGGTAGTTACTTGTGCAGCAAAAAGCAATTTGCAGAAAGCAGCTAGCAAAAATGGAGTTTGACACAAACTGTATGACTTTCAGTCGCTACATGTTAGCAGTCGAAAAGAAATGTTCAAACACTCCTGGAGAATTTACGCAACTCATGAGCTGTATTTTGACTGCTGTCAAAGCCATTGGATCTGCCGTAAGAAGAGCAGGAATTGCTAAACTGTAAGTTTTCTCTAAATTCAATCATAAAATGTATATTACGTCGACTGCACAACGTTCATACGATCTTTCTAATAATTTATTGAGCTATTGGGTTGCACTCTTTGGCTTTAGACAACTTCGCAATAATTGATAGCATCTGTATAAACACAATAAAACTTTTACATGCCATCTGTTATTGCTTAAATCTATTTTCAATCTACAATTGTTTCACATTATTATGGTACAGACAAACACAACTTTTAAATACATTTTAATGGAACATTTCAAAGTTTTAAAGAAAAGTGATAGTTTTTAAAGCCAAAACTTCCGTGTTTAGTTATGTAAGAACAGCCTGAAGCTGTTATTTTGAAAAGTCATCCTTTTCCTCATTTAGAAATTTAAATCTGTGTTGAAAGATGATATCATAGTTCCTTGATTTTACAATACATCACCTACGAAACTGGATAATTGCTGGTTACTTGCAGGTTATTTACCAAATTAAAAGTATATATTGTTTCATTTTTTTTATTTATTTAATTTTATATTTAATTTTATTATTTTTTGAACAAAAACTGAAAAAGTTCTATTACATGATTACGTGGTATATTTACACTTTTCTTTTTAGTTATGGAATTGCCGGTGAAACCAATGTTCAAGGCGAAGAACAAAAAAAATTGGATGTTTTGTCGAATAACCTGTTTATCAACATGTTGCGAACATCATTTACAACCTGTTTGATGGTTTCCGAGGAAAATGAACACGCGATTGAAGTTGAAACCGAAAATCAAGGCAGATTCATAGTTTGTTTCGATCCCCTCGATGGATCTTCTAATATTGATTGTCTCGTTTCCATTGGTTCAATCTTTTCTATTTACACAAAAGTAACTATTGTAAGAATTTTTCCAACAGTAATTAATACACACAACATTCTAATTCTTCTCTAGGTATCAACTGGTAAGCCAGGTTTGAAAGACGCGCTTCAACCGGGTCGCAAGATCCTTGCAGCTGGTTACGCCTTGTACGGAAGCGCGACAATGGTTGTATTGGCTACGAGACAAGGAGTGAATGGCTTCATGCTGGATCCAGTACACACATATTTATTAGCTCGATTAACAACTGTTTTTAAAAAATGTTTTCCTTTAGGCTATTGGTGAATTTGTTTTAACCGATCCTGACATGAAAATCAATCCTCGTGGTAAAATTTACAGTATAAATGAAGGCTATTCACAGTACTGGGATAAAGCTGTAACTGAATACGTAAACAGTAAAAAATCTCCCAAAGTTAGTAATGTTATCTGTTATCTATCTATCTATCTATTTATTTATTTATTTATTTATTTATTTATTTATTTATTTATTTATTTATAGTTTGGCAAACCATATGCCGCTCGGTATATCGGCTCCATGGTAGCGGATGTTCATCGTACATTGAAATATGGAGGTATTTTTATGTACCCTGCTACAACCGAGTCACCAAACGGAAAGGTAAGAAATTGATAATTTATCAAATCATATTGTATATAAATTAATGATATTGTTAATAACTTTTTTCAGTTGAGATTATTGTACGAATGTAATCCAATGGCTTTCATCATGGAGCAAGCAGGTGGAAAAGCAAGTAATGGAACCATTCCAGTACTGGACATTAAACCCGAATCAATTCATCAACGTTCACCTATTTTTCTCGGTTCTGTGGAAGACGTGGACGATGTCTTGAAACTGATTGCGATGTACAAATCAAACAAATGATTATTCATTTTTAAACCAATCGCTAGGTTAGGCTTTACAATTAACATATAGTACTGTGAGTGTAATCTTTAGAATGCCTGGTTTATTGGTTTGGCAAACCTTTTATCATATAGAAATATTTTTTAAATAAATGCTTTATTTCATTATAAAAATACCATTCTTTAGCTTTTATTTCATTATAAAAATACCATTCTTTAGCTTTTATTTCATTATAAAAATATCTTTCTTTAGCTTTTATTTCATTATAAATATCTTTCTTCAGTTTTTATTTCAGGTTTTAAACGCCTCCACTCAAGTAAAGTAAAATATTTTGTTGAGATTTACCTTGGTTTACTTTTGTTGTTGTGTGTTAGTTTATGACACTGGAGGAACTACAAATGCCATATGTTCTAGGTATTTCTAGGTATTTCTATGTAATAAGTTTTCATATTTCGCCAATAGATAGCGTTGTTGCCAGGGGCAACCATCTGCATATCATTATGCATGGAAGAGTCTACTTCCAAGAACAGAGGTTGTGACGATGTCGACCTGGGATGGATATCTCAAATGGAATATCACTTCAGGGGGTTAAGTTCACAAGACCAAAACCTCAACTAGACATTTTATACGACCAAAAGCTTGCACTTTGAAAGATTAAGATAAATATACAAACACACTTTTATCAAAACGTACGCACTTTTATTTGACTTAAGGGAATTAATTCAGGCTTGAATTATTCCCGGCAATAATTACATAACAATTTAAACATAAACTATGTCGACGAATGGCTAAATTTAACAATTACTTAATACTAACAATATTTAAAGCTTAAAGCTCTTTACAATTAAACGATAATGAAACAACACTAATAACACAAGAAACTTATCGCATCAGTCGGGATCGCATCAGGTTTCGCATCAGGTTTTGCATCTGGATTCGTCGTAACCCGGCTGGTTATTCTGCCATTTTCGAGTCCACGTGGTTCCATTGTTCGCACTTTGATCAAACATCTTTGAATCTTCACGATTCAGGAATAGTCGGTTGACTTTTCCGCATCATCACAATAACTTTACTGCATGGTAAGGGAATTTCGGTATTCTGGGTAAATCTGAAAAGACTTACTTAAATACCGCAGAATTTAAGTAAGTCTTTTCAGATTTACTAAATGTCCGTTTTTGGACATTTATTTGGATCTATTCAGATCTCCATTTCGTGATTGTGTATTTCTAGATTTATCCAAATCTAAAGTTTTTCTAAGTTTGGTTTATTCAATTCTCTCAGAATTGATTTAACCCAATCCTGAGTGAATTTATTTAGATTCACTAAATACTTTACCATTTGAATTCTGTTGACAAATAATTAGTTGGAGTGGGAGCGTAGTGCATTGAAGCGCCTTAGGAAAAGAGATCCTGTCTCAATTCCAATCCACTATTTGGCATTCTTGTTCGCTTTAACTTTTGCATTGATGTTGAAGGATTTCTGGCTTACTTATCAGTGGTCTCAGTTCAGAGGCCGTCGACATAACAGCAATTGTCTTATCACAAATAAAAGGCAACGTCTTATAAGTGACACACTGCAGTGCGCCACAAAAGATGGTCAATTTGAAAAGGACGTAATAAGTGTAAGTTGTCAGTCCAAGGTAAACAAGCAAGCAACTATTTTCAGAGGAAACATGCTATTTATACTGGCAAGTGCATTAGTTGGAGGTTATTCAAACTCCAATAGAATTAATTCCAGAGGGAATTCTTTCAATAATGGGGGAAGGGGAGGTGGGGGTAATTAGGGATACTCTCGAATCAGGAGTACGGGGGTAAAAGGAGTCACGTGACTTCTTAATTCCCCCTTTTGATGACGTCACATGACAAAATCTTCTACTTCGCATCTACATAATTATATGTACGCTTATTTCGGGATATCTAAATAAATACAATAGTGTTTATTTATTATCTATAATGTTCTGTTTTAATTCCACCAAGAACTAATCAACTATAATATTTTACCGGTACATATTCATATACAACTTCTATATTAGGGGTCAAATAAATAAAAATGTATTTATTATTTATTCCCTTTCATAGATTAGTTTACCATTTCTAGAAAGAAAAGTTTAACTTTACTTTACTTTTGGAGAAAAGTACTTGTAAAACCTATTTCACGCACGAGTTTCATTGGAACCTTGAATTTTGTGCAATGTATACACATCGCATGCTCTGGTGGCAACTTTTACGTTCTTTGACAAATTGAGATCGTCACAAGGTTTTTCTGGAAGTATTTCTGCTCTTCTAGCTCACTCTTCCAGAGGCAGCTGACCTGATCACTCAGAGTTTCTGCTTCTGGATGAGCAGTTCTACAACTACATTTCCAAAGTTTAGAAAGTGAGTGAAAAATTCACTAACTCAGTGAATAACACAAAATAATTGACTTAAAAGTTAAGCAAAACAAATTAATACCGTTAGATTTGATTAAAGCAATTATTTGGCATTTAAACAAACCCAAAATTTTATATATTTAGTTATATAGTTTAGCTACAAATCAAGATTTTCAAAACATCACTTGTCTCAAAAGTTTAAAAACTTGAAAAAATCATTTTAAAAGTTTAGAAACTTGAAAAAATCATTTCAAAAGTTTAAAAAGTTCAACATAATTCCTTTATTTCGACTTGAAAATAGGACTTACATATTAATATTATTTAGTATTTTATTGGATGGCTTCTGGATTGTATGACTGCCTTCAATCTGCGAGGCATTGTAGACACTAGCTCTGCACAGTCATTTTGTGAGATGTGAGACCAAACAGTCTTGATTACATTAATCAATTTGTGCTTATTTGATGGCTTTTCTTTTTGCAACTCCTTTATGATCCTCTTCCAGACATTTTTTGTTGGACTAAGATCTGGCGAGTTTGCTGGCCAGTCCAGAACATCAATTTTTTTCTCTTCAAACCATTTTGTCACATTTTTTGCTTTACGACCAGGTTCATTATCCTGCTGGTATAGAAAATTGTTGTCTTCATACAATTCCTCAATGCTCAGAATCAAAAAGGTTTCCATCACATCCATGCACACCTTTGAATCCATGCGACTGCCAATGATGCACATTCGTCCAACCCCATGTGTAGACATGCATCCCCAGCGTGTCCGATCACTTAATCGACTCTCGTTTCATTGCCTAGCGCATTTGGCAATGAAACCAAAAGGGTTTAGCCGACCAAAAAACTGTATGGTCATTTCATCTCCTCTCGTTTCATCGCCTGTCGGTTTTGGGCAATGAAGTGAAAGAACGATGAAATGACTCGACCGTATCAATCATTTCATCAACTTTCATTTCATCGCCTAGTGTTTTAGACAATAAAATAAAAGACGAATTCTAAAACAAAATCCTAAGCAGAGTCCCTACTTGGTACATTATGTCAGGTTTTGTTTTCCTTGTAATTACCGCGTACACAGACACAACAATATCTGGATGCAGAAAGAATTAAAAATTTGTGCAGAAAATAATTGTGCTTACCAATTCAATTCACACATTTTTATATGCACCATAAAACTGTGCACAATAAGATTCCACATATGTGTGTTTATTGTGCACAGAATTTTGTTACTATAACATATGTACAGAGTCCGGGCCGTTTCGTTTTTTCCACTAGTATTTGTAGCAAGGAAATGAAAGTAAAATCAAAACCCTAAAGAAAAGCTGTTTTCCTGCTAAAGAAGAAGTTCTAAATAATCCCTAAAGTGATACTGACGTTATATGTGTGATGTGGTCTTAGCCCAGGTTGGGCAGGCCAGGTCTAGTGGAAAAATTACAAGGCGAAACGTGCACCGGTTCTGTTGGAGTCCCGGATAGCTTAGTTGGTAGAGCATCCATCCGGCAAGTGGAAGATCCGTGGTTCAACTCCCGGTCCGCGACTCCTCAGTCCGGGCCGTTTCGTTTTTTTCACTAGTATTTGTAGCGAGGAAATATAAGTAAAATCAAAACCCTAAAAAAAAAAAAAGAGGAAATTTTGGGTTTAAAAAAAATGACTGTCGAAAAAACGTGGAAAAAACAAACCGAGTTTGTCCAGATGCTGGTTCCAACAGCATCCCGACTGTTTCAGGCCACACAAACTTTTTTGCAGTACACGTATCTTGCCATCCTCTTGTGAATAGCCTTCCGGCTGCTCCATATGAATCTCCTCTTCTAAATAACCACACAAATATGCAGTTTCTGAAAATGTTTCTCGAGTTGAAACCATGAACATGTTTCTCTGTTGCTGGTTGAAGAAGCACATAAAATGTTTCTGGCATATGTTTCCATGTACAAATAGAGAAATTAAAGTTAGTATTGGTTATAAACCACTCACAGTATATCCTGTAGTTTAATTTATTCCTCTTATCTATTGGAAAAAGCAGTTATCCACACTACTGCACTGCATTACATGATAATAGGTAAAAACAGTGTGACAAAGAAACAACAAGCCTACTTGGCTGCATTCTGAAAAGACACGTCGCACATTGTGTTGTGCACAGTACAAATCTCATTGTTATATAGCAAAAACGTACAAAATCAAAGATAGAACATATCCTGACACATGGAGTCTAGGATCGCTTCTTGGGTCACTGTAAACACAGAACAAATTGCTCTCATACAGAATAACAACATGAGCAGAAACACTTTACAGAAGCCCCAAAGAACCATTATAAAATACAAGCATTACCAATGGAAACCATCTCTCAAATATGTTGAGTCACCATCGGACGGACAAACGAGATAAAACGGCTAAAAACAACATTGTTGATAGAACGATTAAGGGACTGACCAATTTGGAATTTGGCACGTTGAATCTTGGTGCAAAATATTGCGCCAAAAAGAATAGACCGAACCAACAAGAAACTAAAGAAATAGTCTTCAAAACGGAACGCCTATCGAGATACATGGGTGTTGATGAGAAAGCTTACGTTAAGGGGCAAGTCAATACGGCCATCAACACAAAACGCGGTAACAAGGAGATCAGCAAAAACAACATCAAGGACATTGCTAGATCGTTGAAAAAAGACAAATTCACAGTAGTACAAGCGGACAAAGGAAGTAAGCTTATTGCAATTGATCAACAAACATACATCGACAAAGTCACGGAACACTTGCAACTAGACATCTACGAGGAAGTACCGGATTTTACATTGAAAAACGTACATTGCTCGAAGACAAAGTAAGGACCAAAATTCGTAAACTTTCAGAAGGGTGGGAGAAACGCATGTATTTGTCTATTTTACCGCAGAATGCCGGTAGAACATCGGTGCTCAACGGTAGAATTAAAATAAAAAAGATGAGGAGAAAGTTCGACCGGTCATTAACACAAAACAAAGCATCCACATTGGGCCTTAGTTGGTGGTTAGCTAAAAACTTAAGGAAGTTTCTACCTAAAAACGAGAAGTCTTTCACCACCACGATCAATTGGGTGAATAGTGTTAGGAAGGTTGACATTGGAAACAAAGAACATATGGCCATTTTTGACATTGAGTCATTGTTGTTGAATGTAGACAAAGCAGAAGCTCTCCACGAGCTAGAGCTTATTTTGGACGCGCAAAAAGATGAAAAAGGTATGGTATCAATTGACAACAAACAATGGAGGCCAACTGATCTTGTCAGCCTAGTAAACTTGTGTATGGAGGACAATTTTTTCACCTGGCTACAGAAGTATTACAGGCAAAAACCAGGAGTCTTCATGGGAAACAGCTTGAGTCCCATGATGGCAGAACTAGTTGCGAGGAAAAGAGAAACGGAGGTACTCGCAAGTCTACAAAACAAACACACATGGTTTGGTCGATATGTGGACAATATGAACCTCATTGGAACAAACGCATGCATTCAGGAGTTTAAGGAAGTGTGGAATAGCAAAGGACCACTCAAAATCAACTCGAGAGGCAAGGGAAGGACATAAAATACTTGGACACGATGGCCAATGGTAAACAACACGGGCAAAAGGAAGGTAGCCACAAGATGGCTATCTAATCAATATAGTAGCAGTCAAGTGGTTCACTGGACGTCTGCGCACGCTTGGAACACAAAGAAAGGGATACATTGGGGAGGCCTCAATCGTATTTGAAAAGCCAATAGCGGGGTGCATTGCCTAGATGAAGGCATAAACAAATGAATTACTCAATTCCGAAATAGTGGCTATTTAAAACATATCATTGACCAGTGGTGCAACAAATGGCGCTACAAAAAACGATTTCCAAAAGAGAAGACTACGCAACAACCAACACACTACCTCGGGAGTATGCCTAATAGCAACATAACCAAACAGGTGAGTAAGGCGTTCGAACATCGAGGAAAAATCGCAAAACACAATAGAGGTACGTTGCTTAATCGCACACAGCTACCCACTTCAAAAATCAACGTAGAAGGGGTAGGTGTGTACGGTATTCCTTGCACAAATTGTAGCAAGATATACATTGGCCAGACAGAAAGGACCCTGGCTCTACGCATTTGTGAACATGAACGAATGATTGAAGATAAAAATGAGAAAAGTGCTTTGGTTAGACACATTGTTGAAACCAAAGTTACACACATTTTATTTCTCCAAATCATTCATGATTGAACAGGAAGCCAACAAATCGTTATGTAAAAGCAGGAAAAGCCTACACATTAATCGAATGATTAGTGAGGGCAAGTACCTGAATGGTAACGGTAATGGGGAGCAAAGGACACAGAGTGGTGTTATACCACTTTGTATCCTGACCAAGCAATAGATTTTAAATCTAAAATAGCAGCAGCAGAAGCAGCTGAAGAATGTGATACCGTTTTGTTGGATCCTGTAGTCACACGTGAAAACATTGCGGAGCAGCCAGAGGAAGCCGTCCCTGCTAGAAGAAGCAAGCGTAATCAAACACGCAAAAATGCAGAAGTCTAGCAGACGACAGGTGAGTCCTTTTTGAGATACGCGTGTTCGACGTTCAGGAAAATGTCAGGTATACATATTAAGCATACCTGACTTGTCCACAAGAACGTAAGACAAGCATTACAAACTTTTGGAGGTATATATTTGTAACATTTAATAAAATTCCTCATTAAATCCACTGAAGAAGACCATGTATAGTCGAAAACGTTTTGGGAATAAAAAACATCTTCATTAGCATATCTTTAACATATCAATGAAATTGATGAAATACAAGATAACCATAGTTACGCGGAAGTAGTAGAATTTAATTAAAATACAAGCAACAATATTTAACACATAAATACATCCTTGGCATTCGATTCTTTTACAAAATATAAAGTCCAGATTTTGGAATATTTAAAAAACACACTAATGAGTTTCTTTGAACCCAATATTGTCTCAAAACTAACTTCCGTTTTGCTGCTATTGCCAACAATGCGCGTAGTGATTCGAGCTTCATAATGGGCGCAAATGTTTGCTTGTAATCCTCCTTGTATTTTTGCATGTAACCCACTGCCACCAATCTTGCCTTGTACTTGCTTATCCTTCCATCCAAATTTCTTTTGATTGTGAAGACCCATTTACAACATATTGGTTTTTTACCCTTCTTTTTATTCTCCAACCTCCAAACTTGATGCATTTTTATCGACTCCATCTCTTTTTTCATAGCTACAACTTACACAATCTACTTTGCACTCCATTGCCTCATTGTAAGTCATGGGTTTAAACAACTCCTCATTTACGCTTCCTGCTACCCTTGCTGCATTTTTATTCTTTACTCTTTCCGATTTGCGCATTCATATTTTCTCTAAATGCTTTTCTCGTTCAATTCATGCTATCTCTTCTTGATGCCAAATCAAGATGTAGTTGCTCTCAGCCTACGTGCTCTGATTTCTGGCTGATTTTTTCATCTTGTTCCACTCTTGATTCATTTTCACTTTCTTCATACTCTTTCATTTCCTGCTCCCCTTCTCGGACCCTATTTTTACCGTTTTCATCTTCATTTAACTTCCTCATTATCCGTTTCTGTAGTTTGCTATCTCATGCATGTTCCTCAAAATATACATCTCTTGCTTTTATTAATTTGTTTCTCTCCTCATCATAAATTTGATATGCACGTCTATTTGTTGTGTACCTACCATTATGCCCTTTTTTGTCACAGAATTGAATTTACTTCTCCTTTTCTGCTTTGGCACATGGTAGTGGGCCGTCCCCCAAAAACCCTGTAGCGTATTGCCATTGGTTTTTTCTGAATCTTAACTTATAAGGTGTTGTATTCGGCTTTGCTGTTGTCGGTGTTTGGTTAATCATGTACACGGCAGTTGCCCACGCCTTCACCCATAATATGTTTGGTAGGTAAGCCCGCTTTAGCAATGTTCTGGTTTTCCTATGATTATCTGGTTATATCTCTCTAAGACCCCGTCACTCTGAGGTGTATATAGAACAGTGTACTCATGTTTTACTCACATTTTCCACCAATTTTCCTTGTCCTTAGACCCACAAGATTCTGTTCCATTGTCTGTACGTAACTTCAGCAATTATTGACCCGTCATTCGCTCTTCACGCTTTCTATGGTATTTTACTTGTGCCGATGCTCACTCTTTCCCTCAAAAACTACAATAAACATATTATGTGAAATCATCAATTATTACAAGCGCATACTGACTTCCATTGAGAGATTTAGACATCAGACCACACAAGTCAGCGTGCTACAATTCCAGTGGCCTAGTTGTTATTGCGCCTCTCATTCTTCTAAAAGGTTTTCTCGTGGTTCTTCCCTCGATACAGTCGCAACATATCCTTATTTCACAAATGCCGTAATTCATTCCCAAAACCAGTCTTCTCTTTTTTACTTGATCCATTTTTTTCTGACTCATGTGCCTTGTTTTCTCATGCCATAGCATTTTTGTCTGCTCATCTTCTGCTGTTACGCATGCTATTTCTTTATTTCCTATAATTTCAGCTTCCTTTCCTTCACTTGTCATAGCAGAATTTCGTTGCATTTGCGTCTTTTTCGTCTCTAATTGCGGTGCATAATTCAGCCAGGGATAACAGTGTTTGCTGCTTCAAATGCAGTTCGGTTTCTTCCGAGCGGCACAGCAATTTAGGACAACATGTCGCGAGGATGGCGGAAACATTCGTAAAACCTTCATCTTTGTGAGGATGTGAGGACTGTTGTGATAGAATGGTAAATATACGCGGAATTACCACCGTGTAATTTCCAAATCTATACATTTCAGATGTGTAAGAATAACCAGCAATATCCATAGGATTGCCTAAATGCTGATAATCCATTGAAATCACATTTAGAAATGACTTGCCAACATTATTCCA
>JAQFXT010001218.1:0-19575 GCA_034683725.1 Strigamia crassipes | reverse complement strand
CGACAGTCTTTTGCCAAATGTCCAAATCCACTACAATTATAACAAGATTTTTTACCTTCTCTTGCTTTGTTTACGGAGTCACTTTCACTCTTTTTGACTTCTGGTGGGTTTGGTTTTTTCTCTCTTTCTTCTTCACATTTTTTTAATCCATTTCGCAGATCACTCAGTGTTATGCTTGGTTGAAAATTCAAACTCTCTTTCACTGTTTGATATTCTCTTCTTAAACCATTTTTCAGATGAAATGACACTTCATTATCCAACAATTGCACACCCAATTTCACACAGGCTTCTTTTAGGTTTAATCCACGATCAAAATATTCATCAATTGTTTCCTTCTTATCCATTTTTATGTGTGAAATTTTATAACTTGCATCTAATTTTGCTTTTTCAGTTCCTGCTTGCATGTCATTTTTAATTTTTTCCCATAACTCCTTTGCAATTTTTTCAGATGCATAAATTCCTCTTTTTTGTTCAGACATGCATCTAATTATCATCATTTTTGCCTTAGCATTTCTATCATCCCATTCATCCCAAATTTTAAATTTTGCATCTTTATCAGGGTCTGTTGCTGCTGGATTTTCTGGCTCATCTTTCAAAATAGTATTTTTCCATAGTTGTTTACCTCTTAAAGTTCCTTCCATCAAATTAGCCCAATCAGGATAGTTCTCATCAGTTAATAGTGGCACTCCATATTTTTGATTTGTTCCCATTGTTGTTGAATTGGTGCACTTTTCTTCTGGTTTATGACTGCTGTTTAGGTGATTTTTCATCAACCATCCTCTGCTACCATGTTCTTATACAGAAATTCAGTCATAAAGTATAGTATAATCCATTGGTTTATTTAAAGATGAGTAACATACATCCATTGATACATAAAAACAACCAGGAAGTGCTATTTCCTGTCTCTCCCCTCTTATCACATGACTACTTGAGCCAATCACAGAATACATCACATTATAATATGAAATTCCATCTCAACATTTGTTCGCATGATTGGACATTATAAGTGAATGTACAGTAGTCGAAAATAAAAAAATTTCTCTTTGTTTGTGATCGTCGTCTGCTCACTGATCAAAATGGCGAATGTCCTTTACTGGCTAGTGCCATTAGGTCCGGTGTGGTTGTAATGACCGCTGCTCTACGATTCTTGGCCATTCACGGGAAGACTATCCTCGACAGTGTGATGGTTCTGTCATTCACTGGGACCTGAGTGTCCTCGATGCGCCTTGCCTTTGTTGCGAGGCAACTAGATTGAACATGAACAAAATTTAAACATTCGAAATAACCGATAACAAAATAATTGCTTACGTGAAACCACGATCCCTGTCCTGTCCCACATCCTAACTCCTGTTACTTCTCCACGAATATTTAATACGAGTGATCTGTGAATGAGTATAATATTAGTTAAGTTGTTCGTATTATCGGAATTGGTGTAATCGACGTAAACCTTTTTTGACGTATTGTGTGGTATTGCTGCCACACACATTTTACCAAGATGCTGGCAACGTGGTTAACGTTAACTAGTAGACAGCATGCTCAATATGCCATTTGTTCAGACCGGTTGTTGACCCAATCTATATACTGTTTGTGGTCAGGGCCGGCAATGTGCGCTGTGCGGCAATGTGCGAAGAGAAGCAGTGTGTATGGGGTGGAAATGTGCACGGGTGCCCATGTATTGCACATAGGGGAATTTGCCCTATGGCCGAGCTTGTTCACGGTACTGGAAATGGCATAACTGTTCATTCCCTAAGCGTCAGCATGGTGACAAGAGTGATGCAGGACCAATGTGCTTGTTTTATGGTGGTCGTAGCAAAACTTGTTGACCAATGGGAAGTTGGTTCTCTTATAGGTTCATTTTTGCACCGCACTGTTAGCCCCATTCCCATCGGTTGTTGACAGTAACTCGCCCATGCCAGGAGCAGTTAATGGTTGACAGTGATGTCATCAACCACCAACTGTTCCTGGCATGGGCGGGTTGCATTAATGGACTTTTTGCAAACTGTGTTGGTCATGACTAGACCCCGAACAAATGCATAAATGCATGTAAAATATTTTTTTTGCTTATATAGCCATATTTGGCTATAAATGCATAAATGCCGAAATAAATATAGTTGCGGCGTTCCGGGTTGTTGTTAACCAAATTTTGGAAATACTCAATTAACAACGCCGGTGAGATGCCAAATGGTCTTACGCTCAATGGCCGTTTGTGTATAGGGGTAAATGAAATAAACTCAAAACAAACAGTTTCAGTGAAAAAAGAGAACAAATAAATAAACAAAATAATAGAAGCAAGTGAACAATGCGCTAGGCGCAAAAAAGAAATGAGAGGAAAAAGGCGGGAAATTCCGGCACATACGGTGTGACAACGATGAGTCCGTTGGTTTCCACGAAAAGCAGAAAGTTCCGGCACATCTGCGACGATGATGAGTCTGTTGTTTCCTTGGAGGTTTCCGCGGTGTGTGTTAGTTGAAGCAGAGTAAACTCAGTGCTCCAACTACACAACAATCACAGAAGAAGGCTTGTAGTGTTTCGTAGAACACAAGAAGCAAGTCACACGTTGAGTCGCACAGGAAGCTGAAACTACACAGAAATGTAATGTCAGCAAATGAATCGTAAGTCTGATCAACAAATCACCAATCTCAGTCTACAGTTTGAGCAGAACAAGAAGCGGTAAAGGTTAGGTTGAAACACTTCTGGCATGTTTGGACTGTACGGAAGTGTGTGTGGTCCTGCACACGTTGAGAAGGTTGTGTTTGTTCCGGGCATGCTGTAAGTCATGAAGCCGGAATTTTCAAATGCGAGCGGTTGTGTCAATTGCATAATCTGCATAATCTGCATAATGACAATTAGTTGCGCCATGTGTTCAGCATTGGCGATTGTAGCAATTTCGTTTAGTGCTGTTGCGTATGCTGCACTGGCGACTGGGGCCTGTGTAGTGCAAGAGTTTTTGCTGGTCAATTTGCCTAATACTGTATTGCAAACTGCGCTGGTGACAGCGATCTGCGCTGTTTGTTGTATGGCACTAGCAACTTTGACCGGCGCTGCCCCTTGTGCTGCACTGGCGACTTAGACCGGTGCTGCACATCGTTGAAGTTCTGTGTTTGACGCCTCTGTCATGGCGTCGACGTTTCGCTTTGCCATGTGTCTAACGTTTCAAAATTTTTGTGCGCGCATTTTCTTCGCATTAACCCGGACTTCTCTGATCATCTCAGGTCACGTTTCGATTGCCCATTAAGACGTGGTTGGCAACAAGACCGACCACGCTGCCAGTCATGGAGAGACTGACGTCATGGGGTTCTGCAGACCCCGTAGAAGTCATTTTTGTTTTTGACCTGTGGCCAGTGGTCAATTGATTACTTTCGGCCAGCAATGCCCCCTGTCGGTGGGTGATGCTTAGGGCGGTTATTGGTGTTACTAGTGTTCGCAAGGCGGTTACAAAGCAAAATTCTCTTTTTTTTCTTACCAAAGAAAGGGTGACACTTCCCGTGAACGTGCTCTTCTGTCCAAGTCATTTGTTGGCTTAGTTCTTAAATAATTGTTAAGAAATATTGCCAGGGATAATTCATGCAAGAATCAATCCCCTTCGGACAATAAAATGTAAGTATGTTTTGGTTATATTGTTGTTATTACTTAATTATCTCATTCACACTTGTGAAAACCCTATATCTCAGCTTTTGGTTTAATGTCTGATTGAGGTTTTGGTCTTGTGAACTTAATCCCCTAAAGTAATAGTTCCCACCGAAATATCCACCCCGAGTCGACATCGTCACACCCTTGTACGCAAACACACGCCCAAATGCTGATGTCACTGTATTTCAATGATTTAGGTTCTTAGGTTAAATGCACCAGAAGAGCAAACTTAAAACACTGAAATCAATTATCCATTACTTTGTGGGCGTACTAACATCACAGAATGAATAAATCATAAAATGTTTTCAATTAAATAACTAATATAAACTGCAGCAGATGTCATCTGTATTCTGCTGAAAAAAGCACATAAAACATTGCCCTAAATTCGTGAATAAATGTTTTATGCCTTCACCATTCCACGTCAAAGAAAATTGTTTTATTTCCTTTTTACGATCGTGCCAAGTTCAAGCAACAAATAATTCACTGGGCATTATTATTATTTATATTATTTCAGCAGTTTCTAGTGCATGGACCAAATCGTACATTTATATTCCAGCGTAAATTGCCAGTAGTTCGAAAACAGAAGCAGATAAAACACGTAAGTTTAACCATTTTTAATATATCTGATTCAACTATACATTGGCAAAGTTCTCTGGAAGTGTCACTCCCAACCCAACTCTTAAAAACCAGCTAGAAATTATTTGAAATTATGTCTACAGCTTGACACAAAATCAAACAATGGATTCACTCAATCGCAATCAACCACTTGGCCGAATTCAGCAACTAAGAAGACGGAAATTGCTTCAGCTTATTCGCATTACTATTGAGGAGCAATCGAGGATCCCAGCATTCATCAAATCGCTAAAAAAGATCTCAGAAAAGAAAAAAAATATTCGTATTTTAATCTGTACATTACTAATTATCAATTTCGTGGCTTGTGTTTACCAAACAATAGATAGAATATTGCATCTCGTGGATGAACCAACAGCAGTTGATGCACACTTGATTGAAACAACGCATGGTTTCTTTCCTTATGTTTATCTCGCTTCATCTCTAATGCTCACTGACATAAAAGACTTTACATATGTAAATAGTTACATAACTGATGCCTACTTGCGTACGGTAAATTATTTTTACTTTTTCTTCTTTTTCTCACAAATTAAATTTTAATCAAAAGTGGAAAACAAAATAAATATTTGCAGCCAAAATTAAACGTTAACTTAACAAGTGCAATTTATGAGACGTATGTTAATGGGCTCATTCCACAATTTTTCAGTCGTAAGTGAACCAACATTACTATTGTCTTTATTATTCCAAGTTCTTTTTTTCACTTAGCATTGCCAATTCCATACGGGAATTATGCTTACAAGATGGTCATAAAACTAAATTCTGGAGAGTACAATGGTGATATTCTAATTGTAAGTGTTTAATTTAGATCAAATATGAAATCGTTTAATAATCTTTCTTGAAACCATTCGATTCAATTGCAAGATATTTGTAGAACCGTCAGAAATCGTCTATAATTTGTCCGAAGAATTTGCAGATTTTATAACATCAACAGACAAAAATGAGATTAAAACTTACGTGCAAAAGGTAAGAATTAAATTGTTTATTAATTGAAGCATAAAGTGATGATGAATTTGTTATAAATAATTAAGTTTAAGGTCTAACCCACGTCTTTAGAATAGTGGACTTATATTTTTCTTTTTCTTTTATTAATTCTATCATTTTTACTTTTTTTTTTTTTTGCCTGGAGAAGGCAATGGTTGGTGTAACCTCTTATGGAGCTAAAATGTTTCTATCAAAATGTGAGAGGACTGAACACCAAAAAGGATAAATTTGTGTTAAATTTCTTGAATATGAGAGCAGACATATTCTGTCTGGTTGAAACATGGATGAATCATGAGATCTATCAGTTGATTATTTCACAGGGAACTTTAATGTGTTCAGGAATGATCGACCAGGCGCTGTGCGTGGGGGAGGGTTGCTTTGCGCAGTAATTTCCAGGTTTGTCAGTTTTCGTAGATGTGATCTTGACTATGAGGAGTTTAGTATTTGGGTCGAGGTACGTAGTGGAGCTACTAAGATATTGATGGGTTTGGTGTACTTTCCTCCTCGGACTACGTTTCTAAAGTTTTCTAGGTGCTTGGAGATATGCAGAGATTTGGTGGCAGGTTTTGTGAGGGATGTGATTTTGTTGGAGGACTTCAATCTCCTTGGAATCATGTGAGTGTTTGGCTATGGTCACCACGTGGTCAAGGGGACGGCCACGTGGAGCTAAACACAACACACACTGTAATTACAAAAGACAACACAAAAATGCACTATTTAAATGAAGTATGTTTGCTTTACTCTATGGTGGTGTCTAGGAGCCAATGCACCTAAATGTGGTCTCCTATTGCAAGGAGTTCCTCAACTCCTTCCTAGTATTCCTGACCGCTGGTCATGCTGTCGTGGACCGCATGGCCAGCAAGAACTTGGTCGGATTTCTACTGCGCCATGTGTTGTGCACGCATGGCGCAAACGGCACAGACGCTCAGGTCCCTGCGGCCTGCAGAGCGGACACGCATGGCCAGAAGTCGCCGTGCATTGCCTGGGTCGCCAAAAGACATGGGAGACAGACCAGAGGTCTGTTGCAGGCCATGGCTGAAGAACAACTGCCCAAGAGGCACTCTGGCGACCCTGTGCACGCAACTTCCGGTCTGGCTGGGCCCCCATTGGTCAGCCATGGGTTGCAGCTCCACCTATTGCTAGGAAGCTGCAATAGGGGCCGCGAATGTTGATCAGTGATCGCCCAGCGGTCACAATCACTTGGTCTCCTTTTGATGTGAGCACTTCTTCGGCTCCGATACGTACACTGGCTCGTGAATCGGGGCATTTTTGTTGTTTTGTGGGTATTACCCAATGCAATTGGGTGACGAATTGTTCTGGCAAATTGTTGGATCTAGTTTTCTCTAATAATATTGATTTGATTATCTCTAGTGCAAGGGATCCGGTGGTGAAACTGAACAGATACCACCCGGCACTGGCCTTTTCGATCTTGAATGCTGCATCTGCCATTTTGGAAAAGAAAGATGTTACTTGTTTTGGCAGTGGGAATTACTTTCAACTTTATAAGAAATTGGCAAGTTTGGATTGGAGGGAGGAAGTGATGAATTGTGCCGATGTTAATAAGGGGGCTAATAGATTTGTGGAGATGGTGAATGAGGTTGTGAGCGAGTGCATCCCTAGGCGTCGTATTGGGGTTGGATGCTTTCCACCCTGGTTCTCTCGGGCATTACGTGAGCATCTACAACGCAAACGTTCCTTGCATCGAAAATATAAGAAGACGAAAAGTGCATGGGCTTTTCGGGATTTTTCTGTGTATCAGAGTAAGGTCAGGATCAAGTTGCGGGAGGATAAAAAAGCATATTATGAAAATATTGTGAATTCAATCAGAACAAATTCAAGCTACTTTTGGAAATTTGTTAAGCCACGTTATAGACAGACTCATTTTGATTTGGCAGTAAAAGTAGGGAATGTTATTACCACTGATGTGGAGGTTTTGGGGCGACTTTCTGCCACCATTTTGGTTCCAATACAGGCGGGGGTGCTGGTGAGTGATCTTTGGCTGACTATTTGGGGTCTGAGATGAATATCGAATGCTGTAGTGGAGTAACCACCAGTTGATTGGACATCCTAGCACTGGATGTTGCAGATATTAACGCTGCTTCGATGAAGTTGCGCCCCAAGAAGTCCGGTGGACTCAATGGGATTCCTTCTTTTATTTTGAAGAGATGCATTGAAGTTTTAGCGATTCCTTTGCAGTATTTGTTTAGCCTTTCTCTCTTTAGTGGTGTTTTCCCTGAAGTTTGGAAGAAGGTGGCAGTTGTGCCGGTTTTTAAGGGGGGTTTGCGTACTGCGATTTGCAATTTTAGACCCATTTCCCTTATAAGTGGAGTTGCGAAGCTTTTTAAGTTGTCAATTCTGGAGAAATTGGAGAGTTGGGCTGGGAATTTTATTTTTCCTATTCTTATGTGGAGGTTCTGCGTGCTTTGGGTCTCGGAACAATTGAATCCTTTTTGGTCATGCAAAATTGTTTTTTCTTTTTCGACTGGTGAATGGTGACACCACCTCTGGTAAACTTTTGAGAAGTCTTACTTTTAGAGTTCCTGGCTCTGACAGAAGCCTTAGACAGACTTCTGACTGTTTTCTTTTTTTTAATACAAAGCGTCCGTTGCATTGTATGATGCGGAGTGTTTGTAGGGAACTTGGGAGGATTGACATTCTTTGTAGTTTGCTGGAGGATATTAGGGAGCATTTTCTGATTGCTGAGATTGTATAAGTAGATTGTATAAGTATTTGATTTGAGTAATTCCTTGATAATTCTAGTTTTATTCATTTATTATATTTGTAAATTATGTGGTATCTTTTGTTGTTACTGTTGTATGTACTTGACGAGGGTGCCTTTCTTGTAGGCTCACGCTGTTGTAGGCACCCCACCAATCCAAATTAAGCAAATAAATTCTTATTATTATTATTATTATTATTATTATTATTATTATGATTTGTTCTTTTATATTCATTATGATTTGTTCTTTTATATTTATTATGATTTGTTCTTTTATATTCATTATGATTTGTTCTTTTATATTCATTATGATTTGTTCTTTTATGTTAGTGATTGGGGTGTCGCATTCAGGTAACGCGAGAAATGGATTACCCAGTACGGGACGCTCAGTTTACTTACATGACATAAAAACAACTCCTTTTTAAGATATTCGGCCTTTATTATGTTGTGCTGACACTGCCCTTAGGCAGATGCCGTAATAGCAACGCACGGTACACGTTGTCTGTAGGTCAGGTACACTATACTGTTCCTTGCCTTGACATTTAAGTGCGGACCATGTGATTGCTCATGGAGGCTGTGACTCTGACGTACAGCGGTCACTGGGCGTCACCATGGTGAACAGGGAGGTTGTCCTAGTTGGCTTGGGCAGAGTTGCCCCAGCGATGGCTGCTGCTCACACCAAACCTCTCAGTTCGGGCTGCAAGAACTCTCTCGCTCTCCCCTGCACTACTCAGCCCTTCACTCCCATCTTAGCATGGTCCATTCCTACTGTGGGGTAAGGTCAGTGACCTATGGCACGCCTAGGGACGCCAGACAGTCACATGTTCCTTATGATTTGTTCTTTTATGTTCTTTATGATTTGTTTTTTTATGTTCCTTATGATTTGTTTTTTTTATGTTCTTTACGATTTGTTCTCTTACAATTAATAATTATGTAAGTATTTGTTCTTTTTATAAAAACAAGAGTGATTGGTTCTGTTGTTGACATTATGGTTTTCCCACATGAAGAATAAGAGGTGTTCACACTAGAATTACACATGTAGCAATGTCTTCTTAATTTTAAGAAAGCGACTAAACATGTTCTAAAAGTTATCAATAACCAATAAAAACACCCAGCAGGAGTTTAATGTTCTAGTCGTTAATCATAAGCATTGCTAAGATCCAGCAGTCATTAGTAACATTTTTACTTGTGTTTTAGTATCACTTTATCAACACTAAGAAAAATCCATGTGATAGCAATTTACATGATTGCTTATGCCCTTGTCTTTTGAAAAAAATGAACTGCAAGTAAGTGTTTTATTTTAACTCATTAACTCAATTTATGTGAAAGAACAGAGTTCTGTCTGTGTGTAAACAACCAATCAGCACATTCCTTAAATGTTCTTTCACTGACTTTTAAAAAAGGACAAAATTAGAGGTAAACTTCAATAAAAGTTCCTATTAGATATCCATTTTATGAAGCAAGAAATCTGCCAGAATGCACCAAGGAAGCCTTTGAGAATGAGATCAATAACTTATCCATGTCCTTACTTCTCACCAATATAATTATGGACTGCAAATGTCAAAATTTATGTGACGTAACGAGTCTAAGCCGAACATACGATCTAATACCTGATGGTGAAACAGTAATAGAAGTTTATGTCGTCAATAATTATGTTCGAACATTAGTCGAACACTTTTCTTACGATATCGTCACATTGTTATGCGACATTGGAGGAAACATTGGCCTCTATTTTGGCCTGTCTTGTTTGATGCTAGTTGAAATAGTTCTTCACTCATGTCAAATACCCATCAGCAAAACAACAACAGCAAAATCCAAGTTGAATAATAAAATTCAAATCGCACTAGAAGAGGTGAAAAATACAAACCAACGATCATTCGTTAAAAAATTAATGAAAAATTGTATCACACTATTCTCACTCCTGATATCAGTGTATTACATTTACGATTTGATTGAAACTTTCTTTAAATATCCACTCTTGACAACCGTTAAACTCGTTCGAGACGACATTATTCATTTTCCACTCATTATTGCGTGTGGAGATAATTCCAAAATATCAAGAGCTAAATGGGAATTAAGCAAGATACTCAACAGAACTGATTGTAATCATTTACAACTGTTCGATTTAATCCATCAATCAACCAAATTTGCTAACAAACCACTGCAACTGTGGAAAGCATCCTCTAATATTGATGGCTATCGCAATTGGCAAAAAACTTTATTTCAGGTAAAAAACAAATGAAATACCGTTTTCCTTCGAATAAGAGCCGCAGCTTTTATTTAAAACGACCGTATCAGTCGCAACTACACTCGAACGTAGAACGAATGCAACAAATGTTGCATTTGTTTTACGTTCACAGGATGATTAAATATGATAAAAGAACTGCATTTTCATAAAAAAAACCAAAATGAATGTCATAATACCATCGAATTGCAGTCAACTTCAAATAATAGCCTCGGCTACTATTCGAGGGCAGCTGTAATTCGAGAGTGGCTCTTAATCGAAGGAATACGGTACTAAACCATCCGTGCAAATGTATACAAATTTAGCAAACTTATATAGAACGGAGGAAAAAATCTCGTTGACATGTCGTTTGCCAATTTATCATGTATGCCGACATCGTTTGGAATGTGCGCAGCGTTTAAGAAAGGTAGCAAAACACCAGTAGAAGCTATTTTATTCTATTACTTAATTGTGTTTAATAGTTGAACTGCCGTTTTCCGAAAGGAGAAACATTTTACTATTCCCTGATCAGACTCCTAAAAAGTGTAGTCTCAACCAACCAGTGAGATAAATGTTTTAAACCTTCTCATTGAACCAGTTATTTATTTAACTCGCTTTGTACATTCTAGCACTTCATTCTGCCACAAAATCAATTTTTTCATCCTAAACATCTTTTTAACATACCAAACAACCGCGGTAATAACATTGACATAGCCCGCCAAACGGTAATTTCAGATAATGATAATTTCACTGTTAATTAACAGGTTTATCTTTCCAGTTTGTTCGAATCAATACTCCGACAAGTCTTTGCGGACCAAATGAGGAAGCTATAGACTGTGAAGAAAAATGTTACAAAAATATACTGAAACAGCAAACTTTCAATTGCCGGTAATCAATGTATCTTGAATTCTTTATATTTTTCAGATAACTATTGTCTTCTTACTAGATTGCCATTCATGAATGATAGCAAACTACCACTTTGCTTGTCTCGAGAGACAGCCAAAACAACCCATGAAACATATTTGAAAACTCAATTCCAGACAAACCCCCAGAGAGACTGTTCCTGCTTAGCATCCTGTGAAGAAACCATATTTATTCCTACAATAACACAAAGCTTTACCTACGAAGATCCATTGGTTAAATACAGCATTGAAAAGAACATCCGAGAAATAATTGAGGAACAGAGAGCCATTTCTATCGTAAAAATGTTGTGCAACATTGGATCTGTAATTGGTATTCTAACTGGCCTCTCGTTATTTTCTATTGCGGCATATTTCATTTGACCGCTATAATCCTCCCAAAAGGTAGCTAGTGGTAGGGGAGTTAGAGCAACAGCTTTTCCTATTACGAAATATGGTACCTGGCACCAACACTTGAAATACAGTAAATTTGTATTACACTATTGCAATTGAAATTACTTGTTTGTGAACATAAAATACCTACTACACACATCACACAATTAACATTCTACAGCACTATTTAGAGTAAACACTTGTAACTTGATTGCTAATTTATTCTGTATTATCACAACTGTGTATTACTAATAGGTGGTTTTAAAATTTTTAACTTAAAAGCAAAAAAATGCTGTTTTTAACGTGTATTTATAATTTACTGGTGCTTTTGTATTTCTTTTTTAGTATGCCATATGCCATGAACAAAAACACAACTAAGTGTAATTCTTCAAGGGCGGTCAAAGATGGGCGCAGATTGTATTACAAAATTTATTTATCAACCGATGTTAAAAAAGAATGTGCATGTCCACGACCATGTCAAATATTAACTTAAAACCAAATAAATTTAACTTATCACATGTATTTTACAATCTGTATTTACACGATTTACACTATATTACAAAATGTCGTCTTTTCTTTTGTAAATGTACACAACTTTATGTATTTATGTGTACTTGTTCGTATATCATGTGGTATCGCGTGTCATTATTTGTGGTATAATTAATATTTTGTATAATGTACTGTTTTATTTTATTTCGTGTGTTATTTGATAAGCTATATTGGATGTTTCAATAAGTATTGTCCTGCCATCTATTATTGTTTTTCTGTACAACTTATGTTTTCAAGTGGTTATATTATGTCTTACTTGTAATCACCTGGTTTAAGGTTATGTGGTTTAATACTTCATGTTTCAAAGTAATAAACTTGAGGTCAGATCCCAGTTAGATCATGTTGGACCAACACTTCATCTTTAGTCTCTTCTTCATGTGATCCACCAACCATTGCTAAACTGGAAAGCTAACAAGGTTATGGACCACTATAATGCTAGGTGGATAAAGGGCTGCATCAGGTTTTATAAGTGCCAAAAGAGGAGAGAAACAGCTTAGAAAGGAGATACAGCTAAGACATAATTTTTGGACATTCCTACGGAATTTGAAATCAAGCAATAAGTTTGGCTTCAGTTTGGATTCAGCTAGTGGATGTGTTGAAATCAACAGAAAGCAGGTCAGAAAGGTTTTGACCAGTTTTCTTCATACTTTCATCTATTTCAAGGTCAAATGGAAACCAAGGACATTTCCAAGATGGTGGAATTCATCTTATAAACTTTAAGGACTTTTCGATGCAATTTTCGATTTTTTTCTGTGCAGTTTTTAAAGGCCAGTGCACCTATGTGTGATGTCCGGTTGCGTAGGGTTCTTCAACTCCTGTTGCAAGCAGGTGCAACTGGAGAAAAGTGCTTCTTTTTACCTGTGATTCTTCGTCTTTTCCTCGACCCCTTTGATCTCTGTTTTTTGTCCCAATTCCTCTGCCATGTTGTAAACCTGTTTTATGCCTTTTTTCCCCGTATTTTCTTGAGTTCTTTCCCTTGTTCTGACCTGAAAATTAATGTTATGGTGTTTAATAACTAGTGTAAAATTGTATAGTGGTTTTTAAACTTATTTCATGTTGTCTCTTTTTTAATTGCGACCGCGATTCTCATCTTGTCTAGATGTAGTGAATCCGGATGCTCGGAGCCTGTCTTTGCGCCTGGAATTAGTTAAATATTGATTCGTCAATATTTATTACGTTTAGCAATTTGATTTACGTTAAGTTTTTCTTCATCTCGTTTTACGACCGATGTTGCGTGCATTGATTCTCCCTTGGTTCACGCACGTGGTTTTTGCTGTTATCTCCTATAAATGAGCATATTATTTCTGTAATCTCATATTTGCATTCATTTCAATTTTGTAAATGTTATTTACGGCTTTGTAAGGGCTCATCCTTCGCTGTTCCGGTCGGAGTTGCTCGACCGAGGGCCACGTTGTCGTCATTTTCGTGTCGCGTTGTTTGGGACGATTCGGTTGCAACGCGTCTTCGCTTAACTCCTGGAAAGAGAAGGATTCGTCCAATGATTTATTATTCTCAATTTGTGCTTAATTCTGTCTATTTAATTGCACCGAATTGTGTCCGCCTTTTATTTTGGGCATTCATCGTGTTTCTATCCCTTCGTTCCTTTTCCTATGTTTTTTATGCTTTCTCACCTTTAATTATCCTCGTAATAATTGCCCGATTACGTTGTAAGAAAACTTTAAAACAACAGAATAAAACGAAGAAACTTTGAGGGGTCGCCTTATTTCGCGTGGTGGCGATTACCTCTCATAATTTTTCAACAAAATACGGATACACATTTTTTAACTATAATAATTCTATTACGACATAATAAACAAACACCTGAATTTAGGGCAGTGACTGGTTGCCCCTGGTTTCTCAGAAACAGAAGGGTAAGTGAATACAAATACAATTTTTGCACTTATCAAACATTAAAGTAAACAAATCTGTTGTATGTTTACCTTAATGTTTTTACCTTAATGAATGTTTTTCTCAAGCTTCCTAGAATCTAAATTTTCTTATTAAAATAGTGTCCAATATTCTACTTTATACACAAAATCACTTTCACAAAATTGCTAGAGCGACCCAAGATTTAACTGATTTAAATTACTTTGATTTCGACAAATCTCGTAATTTTCCTACCAAAAATATTATTTCCCCAATATTTTAATCTCGGTGGAACCTCCACTTGTGTCGATGTCGATTTAGGAACGCGTTATGTGACGTGTATTTCGGCGATATCGCCTATCGGTGTAAATCTCAGAATGAATTTATGTGTAAGAAAGTTCAGAAAACTGAAATCGTAGTAACGTCGCAATAAACTGACTCCAATTTAAGCTATGCATTTAAACCGGTCTACGTAATGAATAAAGTATTAGTAATTCTTGGTGGGGGCTGTTGCGAGCAACAAGGAGCATGGATTGCCATTACGTGGAGTTCCTCTGTTTTGTAACGTACGGGTGTTATCAAAATAATGTGCGGTCGTGTTCATCCGTCCACTGGATCGATTGATGTCATCTTGTCCTGTGAGATTGGGTAAATTCGCTTAAATCGTGCCTGAATTACATAGAAGGGTTTTTAATACGAGTTTAAGAGAAATGTTGCGTGGGGTTCACTTATCTGACATCGTGTTCCGGCATGAAAATATGCGTGGGATATCTGTGGAGACGTAAGTAAATCGAGTTAAATGCTTCGTTTGAGGGGTGATGTGTCGAAACACGCTTACCTGTTGTAATCCGTCGACGTGTTGATGAGGGCTGCAATCCGTTGCAAATCCGCGATAAATCAATTGAGTAGATGCGTGGAGTAACTCGGTTGATGGATTAGGGAAGTTGGAAAGATGAGGCCGGCCGTGAGCGGACTTAAAATTGTCCGTTGTGTTGCTGGTTGAATGCCGTCCGCCATTTTGGTGAGCTGGAGATGGCTGGAATGCAGTGACGTTTTTGTTATCGCCCAGTTTGCGAATGTTGATTTTGAGTGACGTCAGGCTAATCTGCACCAGCTCGCGTATGGGATCGATGGTTTGTTACGTCCTATAGTGTCGGGTCGTTGGAAAAATGTTAAAGTTTGGTGACGTTATCCTGTTCTTCTTAAAGTTGAGGGAATGACTGTGAATTTGATAGCGCGGTTGCGCCTGGAAAAGCGAATTACGAGCTTTATGGGAATTTGGACTTTTTGTGTTCTTTCTATACACAAATACACACGAAGCTGATTAATCAACCGTCTGGCCGCGTAGATCATAACTTGTGTACTTTTGTTCGAGCGCGGTTGTCCAGGCAACCGCGTGTCATTGTTTACATTTACACGAATGCATTTATAACAAAATACACGTAACGTATACAAATAATTTAGATTTGCACAATCATGTAGCACGTATGCTACATTACTTTCTCCCCATTTTTAAGGGATATAAAATACTCGGGTCACAAACAATCATGCGCAAATAAAAACAACTTTTACTTAAACAACTTATGAAATTCGCTTTGTCTTTCAACGTCCTAGCCGTTCTACTTGAGCTAGATCCCATCATCGTCTTGCTTTTCGGAGTCGCTCAGGTCGCTGAATTTTGCAGGCATGCGCTTCGCTCTTGTCGACTGCACTCGGGTTACTCTTAACTCCTTCACACGCTCAGCTCTAACCAAAGCGTCGCTCAGCTCCTCGGGACTTATACTACGGGGCCTTTGCAAGGAAAACTCGGCTTCTACACTAGATGCATCTGACAACGTCAGCTGCTCGATGAGGGACGATCCCGACGTTCCAACGACCGGCTCAACTAAACTGCCCCTTAACACAGGGAAAGTACCACCGCCGGCGTCTTCTTCTATTTTCGGGTGAAGAAACAAATCCGCGATGCCATCCGTAGAGGATTCACTGCTGGAAACTACCGGGGAAGGTAACGGGGCCAGTGGGTACTCCACCACTGGATTGTCAAACATCCACAGACTCATCTCCTCTCCCCCCCCTCTCCGGGCACAATAAGCATGGGATCCTCGTGTCTTCTTGTCTCTTTAACTGGGGGCACCGCACGCACAGTCAAGTCTAAGCTTGCAACTTTTCTTGGCCGGACATGGTTTACATGTCGCACCAAACTCGTCCCATTTTCTATATCTATCAATTCATATAAAACTTGGCCCTTTTTTAGTGTAACAATTGCAGGTCGCCAAGTCTTCCTAGCCTCCGGGAAAACTCTGTACCAAACATGGTCACCTAATTTAAAACTTCTGTTTACTGACCCAATTACGTCATGCGTAGCCTGTACTCTCTCTTGCTCAAGGGGCTCCGCAAAACCTCGCAAACTTATATGAGTTCTCAATGGCTGCTGCAGGAATTTATGAGCGGGTGTTAAACCGTCACGCGTTCCTACCGCCGTGTGCTGCGTAAATAACACGCGAGCAATTTTTACACGCAGATTTCCCTGACTAAACTTGGCCAAACGGGCTTTAAAATCACGTACTGCACGCTCCGCTCTACCATTTGATTGCGGATGATAGGGCGGAGCAAACAGATGAGATATCGCATTATCTTTCAAAAATTTTCCGAACTCGGCTGCCGTGAAACAAGTAGCATTGTCGCTCACGATGATTCCCGGCAAACCATATGCGGCAAAATGACGCCTTAAAACACCAATGGTGGCTGCCGCCGTTGCCGAAACCACATCCTTGGCCTCCATCCAGCCGGAATAGGCATCAACAACCACTAACACTATCCGAGACTGGATTGGGCTGGCATAATCCACATGGATTCTTTCCCACGGGGAGCTGGCCTTCGGCCAGCTCACAGGCACCACACGCGGAGGTAAAGGGTCCAACAATCTACAGACCTTGCAAGCTGCAGCATAGCTGACAATATCTGTATTTATAGAGGGGCACTACAAGATGGCTCTTGCTCGCCCCTTCATAGAGACTATTCCTACATGTCCATCATGTAGGAGAGCAAGATATTTCAATCTTAGGGCTACTGGGCCAACGAACCTGTCGCCCCAATAGAGTATTCCACGTTCAACCGAAAGGTTTTTAAAACGTGGCTTAAACGGCTTGAGTTCGGATTCTTCGTTTTGCGCATCCCAGACTCCCAAGGTTACCATGGGTATAATTCTACGCAGCATCGCATCTGCACCAGAATGCGTGCCCAATTCATCGGCAGAGACCAGGCCTTCTAGCTCTAACTCAGTAAGAAACGTATGCAATTCCTCTTGATCCATTTGGGAGGGCTCTACAGGAGCCCGACTAAGGGCGTCAGCATTTGATATATCGTTCCCCTTCCTATAGCTAAGATTGTAATCATAGCCCGACAACAGCAAAGCCCAGCGCAACATTCTGGGGGAGATTATATTCGGAATCAGACGGTCGTGGCCAAAAATGCCCAACAACGGTCTATGATCCGTGAAAATTGTGAAAGCTCTTCCACATATGTATTGGTGAAATTTTTTTACGGCATATATATAATGGCCAACGCCTCCCTGTCCACTTGCGCATAGTTGCGCTCCGCTGCGGACAAGGATCGCGAAGCATACGCGACCGGCCATTCCCGTTGCATCTCCCCAACTTGCGCCAACACAGCCCCCACCCCAACCGGGGAGGCATCGGCGACCACAATCGCTGGTGACGACAGGTCGTAAAACTTTAGAATGGCTGCTTGAACCAATGCTATCTTAATGGCTTCAAATGCTTTCTGTTGTGCTTTTGCCCACTCCCATGGCTGTCCTTTAACCAAAAGGCTGTACAGGGGTGCCGCAAAAGTGGACAATGATTTAATAAATTGCCCATAAAAATTTATCAAACCGAGGAACGACTTCACTTGCGTGACATTGCTTGGGGGTGCAATGTCAACCACTGCATGCACTCGGCCTGGCAGAGGGGATAACCCCCCATTTGCCCACAGAAACCCCAAAAATTCTAGTTTTACTACGCCAAATTGACACTTAATTTGGCACAAACGCAATCCAGCGTTCCTAAGGCGCTACAAAACAGTTCTTAGAGTAACAACATGTTCTCTAAACGTTATCGTGGCAATTAACAGGTCATCCTGATAAACAAATAAATTTTTTATTCCAGAGACCACATCTTCGGCACACCGCTGAAATATACCAGAACTGCTTATTGTGCCGAATGGCAGTCTTGCGACCGCCATCAGACCCTTTAAAGTATTTACCGCGGCAATTTTCGCGGACCTATCTGACAGCCTAAGCTGCAGATAGGCGTGCCTATAGTCAAGTTTTGAAAAAAACTTGGCCTTGCCCACTCTGGCGAAAATATCCGCAATAGCTGGAAGGGGGTACGGGTCTGGCTCTATTGCCAAGTTAATTGTAGAACGGTAGTCGCCGCATAAGCGAACGCTACCGTCCTTTTTTCGCACTACCACTCGGAAAACCTAATTGGGATAAAAATCCCATCTGAAATTAGTCTATCAATTTCCTTTTCTGTGACACTTCGCAGCGGAACGAGAACAGATCTCGCTCTAAAAAATCGAGGGACAGCGTCCTGACGCATTTTAAGTTCCACAACCGGGCCCTTAAATTCCCCTAATGCTATGTCGAAAACCTCTGAAAATTCATCAAGCATCTGCTCTATAAGGGCGGGCTCCGTCCTATCATCTAGCTGATGTATGGCCACTACCTGCTCCTTCTCGGGGGGAGAGGCCTCCCCAAGAACAAGGCCCAATCTGGTCATCAGGTCCCGGCCCAACAAATTAGGCCCGTGCCCCTCCACAACTAGGAAGTGGGCAGTATTTTGGGCACCCTGATAGTCAAACTGAACCTCATATTCACCCAGGACCCTAATAGGGGCGCCCTGGTATCCTCTTAAAACCACATTAGTCCTCTTTAACTTGGGCAGGCATCCCCCTATTTCACTAAAAGTGATAAAAACATCCCACGCCAAAATTGACCGCTCAGTACCCGAATCTATTTGAAATTCTACCATAACATTGCATAGACTTAGAGAGAGACGTGCGGGCGAAAATCTTTGCTGCGGATGGATCTTCTCCTCGACCATAAAAATGTTTAAACTTTCCGGAGGGAAATCAATTTCTTTTGACTCCGGGCTGGCCATCGCATTTACAGGCACCGCTCGCTGTTTAAATTCATGTTGCTGGTCGTCCCTCTCTGTCGCTGGTTCCGGCTTGGCGCGTCCACCGGCCCTCGACCGCCAATCAGGACACTGATGGCGCATGTGCGGCCCGCCACAGTGCCAACATGCCAATCCTCGACCTCTTCCGCTACCTCTTCGGATTGGTCGCCCTCTCAGCTCGGCGGGCGCTGGCCCTCTAGACCGGTTAAAACCAACATTAGAATAATTACTGTTACTAGACCAATTATTATACGAGGGGCCACCACGCCCACTCGGCTGGGAGACTCGCATTTGTAAGATTCGGCTTTCGGCCAGGTGTGCCGGGACATCTACCGATTCGACTGCCGCATATGTACCAGAAGGAGTGGCCATAGCCGCTTCGTATTGGGTAGCCAACTTTGAGGCCTTTTTTAAGTCCAAATTTTCCTGAAGCATGACATATTTCTTCATAGCCATATCTCCAAGTCCTCTCAAAAATGCATCAAGAACTGCCGTGTCGGTTTC
>JAQFXT010001217.1:0-19575 GCA_034683725.1 Strigamia crassipes | reverse complement strand
TAACCGTTTTAACGTTTTATAACCGTTTTAACGTTTTATAACCGTTTTAACGTTTTATAACCGTTTTAACGTTTTATAACCGTTTTAACGTTTTATTAACTTTTCTTCTAGGATTTATTAATGTTTTAACGTTTTGTCAACATTTTACAACTTTGTTTAATGTTTCATCAACGTTTTATCTGAGTCTTATAATGATTTTAACATTTAACATTTCATCAATGTTTTGTCAACGTTTTTTCAAACCATTCACGTTTTTTAACGTTTTAAAAAACGTTTTGTCAAAGTTCTTCAAACTTTTAACGTTTTATGAACAGTTCATTATCGTTTTAACGTTTCGTGAACAGTTCATTATCGTTTTAACGTTTTATGAACAGTTAATCATCGTTTTAACGTTTTATAAACAGTTCATTATCGTTTTAACGTTTTATGAACAGTTAATCATCGTTTTAACGTTTTATGAACAGTTCATCATCGCTTTAACGTTTTATGAACAGTTCATTATCGTTTTATCGACATTTTATCATCGTTTTAACGTTTTATGAACAGTTCATTATCGTTTTATCGACATTTTATCATCGTTTTAACGTTTTATGAACGGTTCATTATCGTTTTATCGACATTTTATCATCGTTTTAACGTTTTTTTAACGTTTCATCATTAACTTTTCAAATATTTAACGTTTTATGAACATTTAATGACCGTTTTAACGATTTAATGAACATTTAATCATCGTTTTAACGTTTTGTCGACCCTTTTCAACGTTTTGTCGACACTTTTCAACGTTTTGTAACGTTTTATAATTTTTTTTTGTGTTTTTTTTGTGTTTTTTTTTTCATGACCGTTTAAACCAATTCCGCAACAAATCTGTCGCTCGTCGCAACGGGGGTGTTTGATTTTACTCGCTCGTGATTTGGCTTTACCATGACTTTGGATGTAATTGGCCAGGTACAAATCCAGCTCTCGGACGGAAACGTTAATGTGGTAAGGATTGACGCAGAGCCCCGGATGCAGACACTCGTGCGACTTCTCCAAGCGCTCGCCGTCGGTGCTCTCGAGCGGAATCGCCTTGAACAGGATCACCATGACGAGGTCGAGGCGCCACACTTTGTCGGCCTGGCGCAGGCAGTCGATGCGCCGCATCTTGCCCTTCTGGTCGGGATTGCTGAGCACGCACACGGCCGGTTTCTTGCCCGTGATGCTCAGCACAAAGTCCTCCCGGCATTCCTGAGTGATATCTTTCCTTAATTTACCCAGCAACCGCGACGCCCATTTCTGTTTCACTTCGATCTTTTCGTTCTAAAAAAACAAAACAAAACTAAATTTCAGTCGTTTACACCAATTTACACCATCTGTACAGTGTCAATATTGTGCAAAATCATTGTAAATCTTCATTTTACAACTAAATCATGCTTAAATACACTGTATATCTTCATTTTACAACTAAATCTTGCTTAAATATACTGTATATCTTCATTTTACAAGTAAATCTTGCTTAAATACACTGTATATCTTCATTTTACAAGTAAATCTTGCTTAAATACACTGTATATCTTCAGTTTACAAGTAAATCTTGCTTAAATACACTGGGTATCTTCGTTTTACAGGTGCTAAATTCGATTTTGCTGTACAATCCATGTAAATAATGCGTAAAACTTAATTTACAATGCACTTTCGTGTCGAAAATGTTAATTTAAATAGATTTTTAACAATTAAATCGAATTTTACGATAAAATCCACGTAAATCTTGCTGAAAATTCAATTTGCAGTGGATTTCTATGCGAATACATCGTCAATCTTCATTTTACAGCTGCTAAATCGATTTTTTACGATTAAACACACGTAAATCTTGCTTATGACTCAATTTACAATGGATTTCTACCGTAAATCTTTATTTTACAGCAGCTAAATCAATTTTCACGATTAAATAAACGTAAATATTGCTTAAAATTCAATTTACAATAGATTTCTACCGTAAATCTTCATTTGTAGCTACTAAACAAATTTTTACGATTAAATAAACGTAAATCTTGCTTAAAACTTAATTTACAATGGATTTATACAGTAAATCTTCATTTTACAGCTTCTAAATCGTATTAAGCAAGAAATCCCACGTAAATCTTGCTTAAAACACAATTTACAATGCATTTTTACACCAAATGCAGTGTAAATCTTCATTTCACAGCTGCTAAATCGATTTTCACGATTAAATCCACGTAAATCTTGCCTGAAATTCAATTTACAACGCATTTCTGCTGTAAATACACCGTAAATCACCAATTCACACGTTAAAAACGACTCAAATCGACAATATACCTGTAAATCTTCCTTACAACGCCTCTCCTCCTCCAAACTCATCCTTTTCTCGTGTTTCTTGAAATATTTCCGTTTGGCTGCTTGCAGATTAAACCACGTGTAGGAGAACGACTTCACATGGGGCAGCAGTGCCTCAATAAATGGATGGAATTCATCCTGAAAAAAACCAAATCAGAAAAAACCAACAAATTAAAAAAAAAAAAAAAAATTTCCCTAAACCAAAAAAAAGCACCAACCATCATCTTGAAAATAACTCAGAGCTCATTTTAATAATCTTAATTTAGTCGATCCCAAAAAACCATCCGCTGTGCATCCATTTAAAATCGCTCACCCGCTCACCCGCTCGCCCGCTCGGCCATATTGAAATCCTCTCCCCATCCGGGCGCCTCAGCCATCTGTCCCCGCACGCGATTCGCCGAGCCGCGGTGCCCGTGGCCGCTATCCGTTACGGACATCGGGCACAGCAACTAACCAACCAAAGCGCGCACTCGGCGACCATTTTTGGGCGCTGGATGGAGGGAGGCGGGCGTCGTTGGTCGCTTAGGCCTAACCTAGCAAATGTCCGCGCTCGTCTCGCTCTTACCATGGTCATTTTCGGCACGTCGAGCTCGGCCGCAGTTAAAGCATCACTGCGCACTCACGGTCCCTGTCCACGCTTGCTTTTTCTTTTTTAATTCGTATCCTGGGGATATTGCAAATCCTTCCCTCGGTCTAGTATGTGGCGTAGTAAAGTATTTTGTTGATGTTGCAATTTGCTAGATCCGAGTCGAGTGCTGCGAGTAGTGACGCATTAGCCATCGCTCATCCACCGCCGCAGCCAATCAGGGTCGGCCCGCCGGAAAAACACACTCCCGATACGGGCAACGTGACCAACCGAGAGGCGGGGCTTGCAAAACGACACCGCCGCCATTTTCGGAATAAAAACAACCGATTTATATCGAATTAAAGCGTTTTTAACCGTTAAAATTGAATATTAATTAGAAATTACCACGAGAGAAATGTTTAAATTAAAAAAATGTGCCACCTGGCGATGACATCGACGGGGTTGCGAATCTCAAAAATGGCGTATGGGATTTTGAGGATTTCAGCCGGATTTTCGACATTGGATTTACATAATTCGAAAATGATTGGAGAAGGATTCGGAATATTTCTCTTGTTTTTTAGATTCAGATAGATTCAGGAAGTTTCGAGTAAGATTCAAGAAGATTTAGAAAGATTTAGGACCAATATTTAAAAGCTAACATTATTCTCAGTAGTAATATACCGAGCACACCGTGTAATTATCAAATAATTACGTCTTTTTGTCTGATAAGATCACGAGTGATCTTATTTGACAAAAAGATGAGTGCTGACCTAAATTTGACAATTACTCAAGCGCGAGGTGTATTTTATGAGAGAATTTACCGATAGAAAATCGGAGAAACGACCATGAAGAGTTCAAATGGGATCAAAATGCCATTTGTATTTTGGTTGTGAAAACCCACAACAGATGGCGCAAAGGACAAGCGTGCATTCTCGAAATGGTGAATGTAGCCACCTACAGCTACCAATCCGAAAGCAAATGGGGTTTGATACGCGCTTCGGGATTGGTCGGACGAACGATGACCGCTTTGTTACGCAGTTATCATTGGTCAACAAAGCAAAATCATCATCGTAGCAAAATCCAGAGTTTCGGGATTCCATGATCGTACAGATTCGAGAGAGATTCAGAAAGATTCAAAACTCCTGGATTTCAGTCCGAATTTTTCAAACATTTTGATCGACTTCAGTGATTTACTGAGGATTTTCTTTTTCATACGGATATGGATATTACTTCATTTCCGAATCCTAAATCTTTACCCTAGAGGGTAAATCCCTAAAATCAATCAAAATCTTACCAAAATCTCTTACCCAAATTTCCGCGATCGCCTACCGCCTCGCCCTCGCACGACATCACGAGTTGACGACCAACCGAGCCCACTAGGAATCCAAAATGTCGTCGAACAAAAACAAAGAAAATGGAGTAATGTCTTTATTCCGTATACTGCATTCAAACTCTCTCGCAACGAAAAAAAAGGACAATCTAACTATGACAGTAGGTAAAAGCGAGTTCTACAATCCAAATCTGTTATAGAGAGAACAAATTGCAACAGCGTGTTAAAAAAAAATAAACAAAAAACAAAAAAACTAAAGAAAAAACAAAACAAAACCAAAAGTGCCACTCATTAAAAAAAAAACAAAAAAAAATAAACAAAAATTCAAATTTGCCTCCTTTTCTCCAGCCAATAGAAATCGAAAACACGAAATACGTCCATTTGCCTCCAGAGCTTTGGTGAATCACTTGTGACAGTTCATGATATTGATTTACGAGCTAAAAATCATGCAGATGACGGACGAGTGAAGCGCACGTTTTCCTATGCAAACTGTTAAATGACAGTTCCTAATTCAAATTGATTTTTTTTTCCGTGTGGTTTTTTTTTTCCTTTTTTTTTTTTTCTGCCTTTTTCTTCCATTTTTGTGATTTTTTTTCGGTTTTTTTTTCTGCATTTTTTCGTTTTCTTTTAGAGAATTTATGAACGGAGGATCGGAACAAAAGTCAGCGTCGATTGGTCGGCGCCTCAGGCGGTTTGGAGCGACGGGAAATCGTTTTCGTCGTCCACTTTGGGGGCACTGGGCGTGGTGGGGCTCTTGCCCTTGCCGGGGGTGCGCGGGCCGCGCTCGGGACGCGGGGTGCGTCCTCCGCGGGACATTCCGTTCGGGCCGGATCGCTCGCGGTCGCGGTCGCCGCCGACTCCTCCGCCGCCGCCGCCGCCGTCCATGGCGCCTCCGCCTCCGCCGCCTCGTCCGCCGCCACCGCGGGCTCCTCGGCCGCGGCCCCTGCCGCGACGGGAGTCGGAAAAGTTGATCTCGATGTCGACCAAGTGCTTTTGACGGCCGCGACGAACCACTTCCTCTTCGTCCTCCTGCAAAACATTTTTAAATATTTCAATTTCAATTCGATCTTTCGAGTTTTCGGAGTCAAGATTATCGATTTATTTTGATTTTTGGGTTAATTATTCATTCAAATTATTCATTTTTCGGCCAAAAAATCGATTTCTCGATCAAATTTCTCGATTTACTTTGATTTTTGAGTTAATATCGGAGAAATTATTCATTTTTCGGGCTAAATTATCAATTTTTCGATTAAATAATCGATTTCTTGATCAAATTTATCGATTTACTTTAATTTTTGAATTAATATCGGAAAATTCTTTCGATTTTTGGCATTTTCTAGATAAAATTAATCGATTTACTTTGATTTTTGAAATAATATCGAAGAAATGTTTCGATTTTTTAAGTTTTCTTGCTAAATTTTATCGATTTACTTTGATTTTTGAACTAATATCGAAGAAATCTTTCGATTTTTAGAGATTTCTTGCTAAATTTTATCGATTTACTTTGATGTTTGAGTTAATATCTGAAGAAATGATCGATTTCTTGGTCAAAAATAAAACATTTTTCAATTTTTTTTTTAAAAAAATTAATCGACTTTTTGCTCTTTTTCGTTCAATTCTCTACCTCTTCAGATTCGCCTTCGACGTTAACGACCTCCTTCTTCTTCAGAACGTAGGTCTTTTTCCACTGCGAAGTGTCCTCGCCCTCGCCGGGTTTTCGCACGTTAAAGTGCGGCACGGCGCGGTTCTTCTCCTGCTCGCGTTTCCATTCGTCCAGAGTCATCTGTTTCGGTTCCTCCTCTTCGGTCGGTTTGTTTTCGTCCGTGGCCGGCTCCCCGCTCTCCGCGGTCGTGGTCGTAGCCGTCGTTTCGTCCACCCTAAACCAAAAAAATTAAATAAATGAAATTCCTTTTCTTTATTTATCTTTTACTTGGCATTTTCTATCGTTTGCTCGGTGGATTCCTCCGTACGGTCGGCCCAATCGGTGTTTTCCTCATTCACAGCCGTATTGTTCATTTCTCTAAAAACGGAAACGAATAAAAAAAAAAAAAAAAAAAAAAAATTATCCAAAAATAGCGGACATTTTACAACAACCCCGCAGCCAAAAATAGCCGAATCACTAACATTTTGTCACAACAAATTTCACATTTTCCGCAAATAAAACCGCCGTAACGGTTAAATTTACGGCCAAAACGTCAAATCTGGCAATTTTTTTGTTTTGTTCTTTTTTCAAGATTGTTTCCACCAGAATTCTTTGATGGAGTTTAGGAATCAACTTGTCCATCATACACACAGCGTGGAATATTCATCTCCCCACATTTTGCACACTGAGTTTAAATAAGTGATAATCTCAGCCGGCTTTGGTGGGCATTTTAAACAACAAAAATAGACATTTTAACGCTTTTTCCACCTCTAATGAGTAATAAAACCGTCAAAAAGATCTATTTTCTCATTTAAACGAGTGAAAAACATAAAAATGTATCGAATTCCCAATTAAAATAAGTGAAAGCCGTTAAAGTACTACGACTTTCTAGTAAAAACAGTTATTAAGTAACGTTTTTCGAATAAAAACAAGCTAAACCGTTAAAATGTAACGTTTTCTTGATAAAATAAATGAAAAACGTCAAAATATAACGATTTTCTGATTAAAACAATTGAAAAACGTTAAAATATAACAATTTTCTGATTAAAACAATTGAAAAACGTTAAAATATAACAATTTTCTAACTAAAACTGTTAAAATATAACGATTTTCTGAATAAAATTAAATAAAAACGTTAAAATATAACGATTTTCTGATTATAACTATTAAAAAACGTTAAAATATAACAATTTTCTGATTATAACAATTGAAAAACGTTAAAATATAACGATTTTCTGATTGAAACAATTGAAAAACGTTAAAATATAACGATTTTCTGATTAAAACAATTGAAAAACATTAAAATATAACGATTTTCTTAATAAAATAAAAAAAAAAACGTTAAAATATAACGATTTTCTGACTAAAACTGGTAAAATATAACGATTTTCTGACTAAAACTGTTAAAATATAACGATTTTCTTAATAAAATAAAAAAAAAAACGTTAAAATATAACGATTTTCTGACTAAAACTGTTAAAATATAACGATTTTCTGACTAAAACTGTTAAAATATAACAATTTTCTGACTAAAACTGTTAAAATACAACAATTTTCTGATTAAAACAATTAAAAACCGTAAAACTATAACGCTTTTCTTAAATCATAACGTTTCCCCCACCTAAAACACAAACTAATCCAAATCCCCCAAAGAATTCCACTTCCTTTGTCTTCACCCCCCCTCCCAATTCATCGAATTCTTCAAATCTCTTGATCCAACTTACTCCATGTCGTCCTTGACGGTCCCCCAGTTGTGCGGTCCACCACCGTCGCGTTTCTCGAACGGTTTCACACTGCTATCAATAAAAATCAACTTAAAAAAAAGTCCAAATCGAACGTCCAAATCCCCACCTTTTGTCGCTGCCACTCTGGCGGTCAAACTCCCGCTTGCCGCGGTTGTCGAACCCCCCGCGGCCGCGTCCACGACCACCCCCGCGTCCGCCTCGGATGCCCCCGCGGTTGCTTCCGCGTCCACGCCCGTCGCCATCGATGCGCGGCTCACGTTCCCTAAAAAAACAAAATAAATTCAAAATTAATACAATTTTTTTTTCAATTTTTCTTGCGTTTTGTTTTTGTTTGTTTCCACAGAAATTCTTTGATGGAATTTTGAGCAATTAAATTTCCATCATACACACATCGTAGAATTCATCTCCCCATCGTTTGCACACTGAGTTTAAATAAGTGATAATCTCAGCCGGCTTTAATGGGCATGTGGTGGCTCTTTTGCAACGTTTATGGAAAATTTCCAATGTTTTTGAGCCATTTATCGAGAATTTTCAATGTTTTTAGGCAATTTATCGAATATTTTTGATGTTTTTGGTTAGGTTTCGATGTTTTTGGGCCATTTATCGACAATTTTCAATGTTTTTGAGCCATTTATCGACAATTTTCTTTGTTTTAAGACATTTTTTGAAAATTTTCAATGTTTTTAGGCAATTTATTGAATATTTTCGATGTTTTTGAGCCATTTATCGACAATTTTCAATGTTTTTAAGCAATTTATCGACAATTTTCAATGTTTTTGGGTCATTCATCGACAATTTTCAATGTTTTTAAGCCATTTATCGACAATTTTCATTGTTTTGAGACATTTTTTGAAAATTGTCGATGTTTTTAAGCCATTTATCGACAATTTTCAATGTTTTTAAGCCATTTATCGACAATTTTCAATGTTTTTAAGCCATTTATCGACAATTTTCATTGTTTTGAGACATTTATTGAAAATTGTCGATGTTTTTAGGCCATTTATTGAAAATTTTCAATGTTTTTGGGCCAGTTATAGACAATTTTCTATGGTTTAAACCGTTTTTCTACATTCTAAAATGTTTTTTTTTGGCCACTTATTGACAATTTTCTATGGTTTAGGCCGTTTTTCTACATTCTAAAACGTTTTTTTTTGGCCACTTATTGACAATTTTCAATGTTCTTAGCCACTTATTGACAATTTCCAATGTTTGTGGCCATTCACGAACAATTCTCCACGCTTTTAGGCAGTTTACCGGCATTTTTAAACCGTATTTCTAAAAATTTCGACGCTTTTAAGCCTTTTTTCTACAATTTCTCCCTTTCCAAGCCGTTTTTCCGACAATTTCTCCCTTTCCAAGCCGTTTTTTCGACAATTTCTCCCTTTCTGCCACATTTTCGGACCTGAATTCAGTATTAACCGGCGGCGGGCCCCGCTGTTCGTCCCGATTCCTTCGATTTTTCCTCTCCTCCAAATCCTGCGGAAGTTCCCTCGGCGAAGTATTAAACTTAACATTCCGATCCGGCTGCAGCTGCGGCTGCGGCTGCGGCTTCTGCGATCGAATCTTATTGTTCTCCGGCACTGCAAAAAAACACAAAACAAAAGCCAAAAACATAAAAACACAAACCACAAAACGATCGATTTATTCGTTACCTTTCTCTTCCTTCTTCGGAACGATCTCGTGCGTCGTAGTTTTGGTCGGAGTGATTTCTTTCGTGGCTTTCTTGCTCTGCGTGACCGTGTTGGCCGTCGGCGGCTGCTGCGCCACTTGCGGCGACTTCTTGGCCGTCGAACTGGGCGAAACGGGCGCCGCTTTGCTCGTTTTATTCTCTTTCTCGTGGAGTTTGTGCTCCTTCTTCTTCTCCCTTTCCTCCTCCTGCGCTTTCAGCACTTCCAGCGGGTCCTCCTCTTCATTATAAAAAAGAGCGTATCTATTTTTCACTCCGATTCCGTATGTGTTCTCCATTCTCAAATAATCCCCTTATTCGAGAGGATGTCGATGGATATTTTGGCCCTTGCCAGTCGTTTGCAGTGACAATCATCCAAAATGGCGAGCATCAGATTCCTTACCGAAAGGAAGCATGGGATCCCGGAAGTGAATAAACGTCATCGAATATCAAAACCCTCGATAAAAAATCACTAATCCAAACGTCAATCCTTAAAGTTGAAATAAAATTTATAAAAATAAATCAAATATTAAGTCAAATAAAAGCAAAATTTTAAAATAAATAAAATAAATATTAAAAATAAAATATTATTTTAAAAAATGATTTAATCACGTGATTTTTTCTGCGGGGTTGCGGCGCGGCGGGAATTCGCGCGGCAAGTTTTAGCTTTTTAATTTGGCGGGAATCAACGAACAACACAACACGGCGTGCGAAAAGCGATCAAAAATGAAAACTCCGAGTGAAAACGAAGCGAAAACGCCGCAAAGACGACGCAGGATGGAGCGGAACGTGGAATCGAGTCCGCCATCGAGTAAAGATTCGATTTTCCCTTGGAATTGGGGCGAAGGAGCGCGAAGGATCCAACTGAGTCCGAGTGGCGCGAACGAACACGAAAACGAGACCGAGACCGAGACCGAGGCCGAAGCCGAAACGAAGAACGATCGCAATTGCAATTTGCGGCGCGGCCGGCCACGTGCTGACAGTATCACGGGACTTATCCTCAAAGGATCGACGTCGCCGAGCAATATCAAGTGTCAGATCTGCAATCGAGTTTTCCCGCGCGATAAATCGTTGCAAGCGCATTTGCGCACACACACAGGTGAAACGGCGTTTTGTGATTTATTTATTATTTATTTATTTATTTATTTATTTGTTGGTTTTTTTTGTAGGTGAGAGACCGTATCGGTGTGATTTTCCTGGATGTGATCGCGCTTTTACGCAGAGTGGGCAGTTGAAGACGCATCAGAGACTCCATACTGGAGAAAAGCCATTCAAGTGCTCGGCAAATGGTAAATTTGGTTGAAATTTGGTTGGAAAATTTGGTTTTTGTCGTCGTTTTGTGTGTGGAGATGTGTTTTTGGGTCTAAAACGGTGTTTTGTGGAGAAAAATGGGTTTTTTTAAGTGATAAATACATTTTTGTTGTTGTTTACGGCGAAATTTTGGTCTACAACATTTTTTTTTAGGTTAAAAATGAATTTATTAAGAGAAATTTACATTATTTTCGACTTTTAGAGCAAAATTTGGGTCTAAAAAGGTCTTTTGTAGAGGAAAATGGATTTTTTTTAAGTGATGAATACTTTTTTTTTGTTTTTTAAGGCAAAATTACGGAGTAAAACGTTCATTTTATGTTGAAAAATGAATTTTTTAACCGAAAAATGAATTTTTTTTACCGAAAAATGAAATTTTTAACTGAAAAATGAAATTTTTAACCGAAAAATGAATTTTTAACCGAAAAATGAATTTTTTAACCGAAAAATAATTTTTTTAACCGAAAAATGAATTTTTTAACCGAAAAATGAATTTTTTAACTGAAAAATATACTTTTTCCGTTATTTAAGGCAAAATTTCAGTCTAAAACTGTTATTTCACGGCAAAAAATACATTTTTAAACTAAAAAATAAATACATATTTTTCGCCACATAAGGCAAAATTATGGATTTAAGATGCAGTATTAAAACTTTAATTTTACGGCAAAAAATGAATTTTTAAACTGATAAATACGTAATTTTAGTCACGTAAAGCAAAATTTCGTTTTTTGGCTTAAAATGAAATTTCTAACCGAAAAAACATTTATATTTGTTAAAACAATTGATTTTTTTTTTTTTTTTTCATCCAAAAACCAAAAAAAAAATACAAAAATTGATTAAAAAAACTCATTTTTCCACCAAAAAATGACTTTTTCCAACCAAAATAAGTGAAATAAATTTTCCAACCGAAAAAAAATCATCATTGTTCGATTAAAAATTTAATTTTCTCTTCGTATTTCCAGGCTGCATCAACAGTTTTGCGCACGCAAACCGCCACTGTCCACAACATCCGTTCGCGACGCTCCAACGAGTACAAAAAGACGCATTAGATGCGAGTGCGAGTTCCCCCGGCGACGACAACAGCTCCGAAGTCATCCAATGGCTGGAAAAGTAAAAGAAAATCACATAAAAACCAATCAAAACGCAACTAAAACGCTCATTATTTGCAGGTACCGGCGCGCACGTGACGAGAAACCAACGAGCAAACTGCGCGAACGCAAACTCAAGCGGGAATTGGACCAGCAAGCGTACTGGGAGCAAATGAACGCTCCCGACGCCAAAACGAGCCGTCAGAACACCCCCATGCACCACTTGAGTGACAGCACGGACGAATGGCTCGGCGCGCTCGCGCTCATCCAATTGGCGCAGACGGGCACGTGTCAGCCGCTCAATTTGTCGTTCCAGAAATAATTATTTAAAGAAATTTTTTTAAATTCACAATTCTATTATATTTGCACATATTGTAAAACAAATTTATGTATCATACGATTAAACATTTATTATCCGAGTTAAACGAGGCATTCTTCGGTCGGGTAGAGGTCGTCGAGGAGCCGGTAGACGTAGGATGGAGCGTTTCCGCCGCTGAAATAGACGAAATTGATGAAATTTTAAAGAATAATTTAATTTTCCGACGAAATTTCGGCGAGAAATTGAATTTTTCGACGGAATTTTGAATTTTTCGGCGACATTTCGGCGAGAAATTGAATTTTTCGACGGAATTTTGAATTTTACGGCGAATTTTCGGCGAGAAATTTAACTTTTCGGCGAAAAATTTAACTTTTCGGCGAAATTTCGATAAAAAATGAATTTTTCGACGTAATCTCTATGAAAAATTCAAATTTTCGACGTAATTTCTATGAAAAATTCAAATTTTCGACGTAATTTCTATGAAAAATTCAAATTTTCGACGTAAATTATATGAAAAATTCAAATTTTAGACGTAATTTTTATAAAAAATTCAAATTTTTGACGTAATTTCTATGAAAATTTCAAATTTTCGACGTAAATTATATGAAAAATTCAAATTTTAGACGTAATTTCTATGAAAAATTCAAATTTTTGACGTAATTTCTATGAAAATTTCAAATTTTAGACGTAATTTCTATGAAAAATTCAAATTTTCGACGTAATTTCTATAAAAACTTCAAATTTTCGACGTAATTTCTATGAAAAATTCAAATTTTCGACGTAATTTCTATGAAAAATTCAAATTATCGACGTAATTTCTATGAAAAATTTAAATTTTCGATCAAATTTCGGTGAAAAATTAAATTTTTCGGTGAAATTGCGATGAAAAATTGAATTTTTCGTTCGTTTTTACATGTTTGAGATGAATGACGTCACTAGGTTTGGGGGAACGTAGTCGAATGTTGGGTTTTCGACGGTTAGGCGAGCAAGGTGCGCCGATTGGCCGTAGTTGAGCATCGGGTGTGCGGAGGCGATTTTGTTGAAGGCGTGTTGGTCAGAGTTGAAGTAGTCCGGGGAGAGCTTGAACATGGCGGCGCAGACGATGAGCTGTGATTGGACAATTTTTTAAAATTATTTTGGTTTGGTTTTGTGCTTTTGGTGATTTACGGGAACTGAGAAGTATTTGGCGGCGAGAGCGATGGCGTGGGATCCGTTAGCAGCTTTTAGTCTGGAAAATGAAAGAAAGCAAATAATTAATTTTAGTCTTGAAATTCAATTATTAAACGACAAATTCAACTTCTAGACGTTAAATTCAATTTTTAGACGTTAGATTCAATTTTTTAGACGTTAAATTCAATTTTTAGACGTTAGATTTAATTTTTTAGACGTTAAATTCAATTTTTGTCCAAAATTCAATTTTTAGACAATAAATTCAGTTATTTTAGACAATAAATTCAATTATTTTACACAAAAATTCAGTTTGAATGTAAAAAATTCAAAGGTTACGTCTAAAAAGCCATTTTTATGTCAAAAATTCAAGTTTACGTTTTTATGTAAAATATTCAATTTTTTCATCAAACATTCAAGTTTCAGATGGTAAATTAAATTATTTTATAAAAAATCAAATTTATTTTGTCAAAAATTCAATTTTTTTTGTCGAAAATTTAAATTTTTTGTCGAAAATTCCATTTGCAAGTCAATAATTCAATTTTTAGATGGTAAATTAAATTATTTTCTGAAAAATCAAATTTATTTTGTCGAAAATTCAATTTTTTCACGATAAATTCAATTTTTCGAACCAAAAATTCAATTTTCATGTCTACGTAATGCCCACGATCACTTTTCACGACAAAACACTATTTACCCTCCATTCGCCAAAATGATATCAGTTCCTAAAATCACTTTATTCACACGCGACATAACCGCAAAAATCGACGAATCCGTTATAACAGTCACTTTAATTCCTTCCTTAGCCAACTCCCTCGCCATTTCTTGACCCTAAAATAAAAAATAAAAAAAAAACCATCAAACAACCACAAAAACATCTAACAAAACAAATTACGTCATAAGTCGGCGCATGCTCAGCAACAATCACTTGAAATTTCACCTTCTTCGTCGCTTTCTACACAAAAAAAATTCAACTAATCTCATTTTTCCTTCGTTTAAGGTTTTAATCCGCAAAACCTTAAAAAACGCCGCAACTGTCTTGGATTTCCCCGACGTCATGATGACCTCATCGGCGTGGATGTAACGCGGCGCTTGTGCGGCGATGTTGTACGCACTCGACTCCAATTCCACCAACACTTCGCTGATCGCGTCTAAAATCGCCACCTAAATGCAAATAATTTTTAATTATAATTTTTTTTTCTTTGTAATTCAATTCCGCAATTTTATACTTGCAATCCGTGCACTGAAATCTGCTGGTGTTGCAACTGTCCGCCGTACGACGGCGCTGTTATCAATTTTTGCAGCGATTCTTGATGCACGCCTTCAGGATGACTGAAAATTCCATAAAATTTCATCAAAAATCAATTAAATATCGAATAAATTTGTCGTTTCTACCCCGTGCGTTCATCCTGGATGATTTTAATGACTGGAAATTAAAGAAATTTGGAATTATTTCGATTTATTTTGATTTTTTGAGGTTTTTTACCTCGTTGCACCATGTTCCTTACGATGTTTTCTTCGGCTAGTGATTCGTTTAATCTTTGTCCGGCTGATTTGACAACGTCTAGCAATTGTCTAAGGAGAAATTGAAATAATTAGAAATTGTTTTTGTTTGATTTTGTGAGTTTTACGACGCAACTCTGCAGGTAAATCGACGTTTTCGACAATTTCCTTCAACATGTTCACCGCTGCTCGGGCTAAGTCGTACGACGACGTCAATTTCCTGAAATTAGCAAAAAGATTGAATTATTGAATTATTTATTTATTTATTTATTTATTTATTTATTTACCCCGAGAGCACTTCGTTTGTAAACGATGATGTTTTTTCGTCCAGCATTTCGTGGTACGTGTGCTCCGCCATTTTCGATTTCCCTAGTGGCAAGAAATGGAAACTGAAGTAGCGCCATAAATGAGCGAGTGCAAAGTCAAATATTGAACAAAAACAACGATTATTTGTTTATTTTTTCCATGATTTATATTGATATTTCATCCATCTCTGTTTATTTTTTCTTCATTTCAATTTGTGTTTCATGATATATATTTGTAATCATTCTTTAGCTTCTTGCTGTTAGTTCGCTAAATGAAGTCACTGAAAATAAAACCAATACGATCGATCGTATACGAAAATTGGTGAGTCAGCAAAAGTGTATTTTTAATTCACACCAACATTCAAGAAATAATTGAGGACAAAAAAGAACTTTCCATAGTCAAATTGCTTTGCCAAATTGGATCAATTATTGGTATTTTTACCGGTCTCTCGACGTTCTCAGGACATAACTTTGGCCGAGTTACATAAACAATTGAAAAATAAATAATTTGCAAAATATAACAATTTGCCTTTTAATCGTGCTAGACAAGTATTCTAAAACATTCAAAAGTGATTCCTTCTCACAAATTTAAAAAAATCAAAAAATTAAATTTTGACCTTAGCTCTAAATATTGATTTGAAACGTCCACAGACAGAAATGAATGTTTTAATGTACTTGCGAAGTACCATCCCCAAATGCTGACGTGACTTCATCCGTACACTGTACAGTCTTTTAAATGACTGTAATCATTTCTTTTTCTTCCTACATCAATGAATAATAAATGGAACGTTTTAAATGTAAATTTTATTGATAAACTGCATAGACAACAACTGTAGTTCGCGGAGGAAGCACCTAAGACATTCGAGTTGTAGGTAAGCTTCTCACATCTTATATCTTTTTTTTAGAAATTCTGGTAGTTTTAGCACACATAATAAAAGACACGTGAAGAATGAGACCATACAATCCTAATGGCAGAAATTAAAATTTTACCATTTTTTCCAGCAAATAGGTCCCGGGTCCCATTTTAGCCCACAAAGGAGGCCCGCCATCTCAATACGCAATGAACACCACCTCGAGTAGTCAAAAAAGGGGCCCCACGAAGTATTGGTGGAATTTATTTAAGTTTTTATAAATTCGGGGCCCTGAGATCACGTTAGTTTTTTATCATCGCATTAGACCGGTGACTCGATTTACACGATGCTTGATTGGGCCAGAGGGGACACTCGGCCAGCACCCCCAACCTTGGATGTAGGTTTTAACAATATTTTTTCTATACACCTATCCCCCGATTTACACGGAAGATAAGTTCTACACAAAATCGTGTAAATTGAAATCTTGGATTTTGCTAAGTAAAATCGTGTAAAAAGAACCCAGCTAGCATGCATCATCGGCCCTACGTTGGCTTTGAATCGGGCAGCAGCGGCTATAATCAGGTCGGCATTGTATAGGAGGCCCAACATTGGCCCTACGTCATGCTGGTGGCTAAACACACACAGTTTTATTAACGACAGTAGCAGACAGTGGGCTACTGTCGGCCCTCTGTCAGTTAGCCAACACTTAAATCGGGCAGCCATCGGCTTCCAACACTTAAATCGGGCAGCCATCGGCTTCCAACACTTAAATCGGGCAGCCATCGGCTTCCAACACTTAAATTGGGCAGCCATCGGCTTCCATCGTTTACCTGACAAAAGGAATATCGGTTAAGAAACAGCGGCCCACTGTCGGCCCTCTTTTGGGGTTATTTTAAAATAACCCCAAAATGTGCATGATCCAGTAATTTATTTAAGTAAAACAAAAGTAAGACATCTTAGAAAACTTAAAATTATACTTAGTTTATAAAACAACAGTCCTGACCTTTGTATTGAAAAACAAACGCCCAAATCCTTATGTCACTGAATGTCAGTGGTTTTGCACGCACCTAGTGAGCAAACTTAAAAATGCTGAAATTAACTTATTTTTCTTTGTTGGCGTACCAACATTGCAGACTGAATAATAAATGAAACGTTCTAAATGTAAATTTTAAAAATAAACTGCGTATCAGACATCGACTGTTCCCTGCTAGTGGTAGCACGTAAAGCACACAAGTTGCAGGTATACATTCTCTTTACTTTTCTGTGACTTTCACCTATTTCATCGTCACTAATTTTGTAAACAAAGATACGTTAAAGTGGCAATACCCTAATCACATTTACACGTTTCTGTAAACAGCAAAACAAGAAGACAAGAATATGCCTGCATTTCAACCGTTTGGCCGAATTCAGCAACTAAGAAGAAGAAGAGTGCAACGTATTGTTGGCTCTGTTATGGCGGAGCAAAGGGAGCTACCGGTTTTTGTCGGATCACTGAAAAACATTTCAAAGCAAAAGAAAATTACTCGTTATCTGTTTTTCACATTACTCGTTGTCAATTTGGCAGTATGTATTTATCAAACCGTAGATCGGATATTGCATTACATGGATGAACCAACAGCGGTCGATGCGTACTTAATTGAAACAACGCATGGTATTTTCCCATATGTTTACGTTTACCTAGATTTAAATAATTTTGATGACGAAGATCGTAGCAGAAATGAATCTTGTTTTGCTTTAGACAATGTTGATTTTAAAATACTTGATGTTTTAAAATATATGAGTATACCCAGTTACATCACCGATGCACACTTTGAAATGGTAAAGTTTCATTTCTTTTTCTTTCTTTTTACCAACAAATGAGCAATTCTTTTCAGGGAAAATCACGCTTCAATTTAACAACTGTAAATTATGAATTTGTTATGCAGCCTACTGCTCAAGTTTCATATCGTAAGTAAAAAAAAATCCATCCAAAATTAATACTTTTAAATCTCTTTTTCGTTGATTAGCATTACGGGTCCCATTTGGAAATTCTGATTACTACAAGATGGTGATCAAACTAAAATTTCCAGAAAAATGCAAAGATGTTATTGTATGTTTTTAATATTGCAAAAAATATAACAATTGTGTTCTGTGCAAACTGTTAAACTTGAATTTTTTAGATTAAAATAGATTCATCATCAGTCATGTATCATGAATCTACTATAAAACACTCGATGATTTTGCCACTAAAACAAACGGATAAAGTAAATTTGACAGCTACTAGACATTTTGCTAAAGCTAGTTTGGAAAAAGTAAGAAAATAAGCAAATTTTATATAAAAAAAAAAATGGAATGTGGAAAGTGGAACCTAGATCAATACCCCCATGTGCACACAAGATCAATATACATCCATGTGCACCCAAGATCAATGCACCCATCTGCATCCAAGATCAATATACACCCACATACACCCAAGATAAATACACCCATGTGCACTCAAGATCAATACATCCATTTGCAACTATTGTGGATCTTCTGTCCACAATGAATGACATCCTCTTCATGCCTATCACTGCAGAGGCCAAAAGATGAACCGCTTGTACCGAACACATAAACGAACTGAACTTTAATAATCACATAACTCATTCATCTCTCTACAAAGCATAGGCGCGCTCGCGCGCAGTATTGTTTGCCGCTTGCAAACAAACTTCTCTGTCGATGAACACTACAGTACTTCCCCCCCCCTTTCAGGGAGAGAAGGCTGCATACAACTATTACTTCTAGCCAGTGCTTCATACAAATCATTTTAACGAACATGACAAACTTTCGAAAAAGCAATAACCGAAACGAGTCACAAAGATCAGTATCACATGCTTCTGACTTAACAAACACAAAAGAAACTAAACATCTTCTTTGCAAGGAACTGCGACGCCACAAAGACAGGTCAAACGCCGTCATCAGCTTGCTTCCCAGATGTGCTCTCGTCCCGAAACTTTGCCGGAAGACGTTTCTCTCTTGGAGGCTGCACACGCCTTGCTTGTGCGGCGGCGGCGCTCTTGACTTGCTCTAAAGCCTCCGTTAACTCCTCCGGACTGACGCTACGAGGTTTCACAGCAACCACCCTTGGATCTTGCGAAACTCTGCTAGCAGCTGTGCTCAGCTCCTCAGACGACACGGACGACTTGACGACTACGCCATCTTTAAGACCCTCGTCAGCACTCTCAACGTTGAATAACCCGAAATTATCCAACGAGACGTCCGACACGTCGCTGAGGACCTCTAGCTCAGGTACAACTGGCACAACTGGTGCGATGGGTGCGGCAAGCAGGGGGGGAATCGTCGGTGGGTTGGCCCACATCCAGAAACCAACCTCCTCTCCCCCTTCCATCTCTCGGGCTTGAGAGGCGGGTTCTCCCGCTCCCATCTCTTGCTGGCCAGCTGGCAACAAATGCTCAAACGGCTCCGACACCGCAACATACCTTGCGCGCATGTGATTAACGTGGCGGGTTAAAACCAGTCCCGAATCCACGTCTACTATCTCATATAGGACCAAACCTTTCTCTGCAGTAACCACAGCCGCCCTCCACTTTTTCTTTACCTCCGGAAACACCCGGTACCAAACTGGGTCGTTTACTTGGAAACGCCTTGGCGCGGCCGTGGTCGCCCCTAACGCACTACTCGACTCAAAAGGCGCGGGGGGCTCCACTAAACCGCTTAAGTTGATATGCGTTCGCAGAGCCCGCTGCAAAAACCGCTGGGCTGGCGAAAGACCATCT
>JAQFXT010001216.1:0-19595 GCA_034683725.1 Strigamia crassipes | reverse complement strand
CCCCCCTACATTATTAATTAAATAATAAAACATTAAATATTAATTGGATCATAGTAAATTCTCTCTTCCTTTGAAGGTTTCTTGGGTAAATGACAGCAATATTTGCCCTGAGCCAAAAATACTTTTCTGAGGACACACACTTGAAGAAATAAATTGTCAAGTGTACTTAACTCAAAGCAAATGTAGTTAATTAGATTTGTGTTTATCTTTACTGGAGCTGGGGTATATTTGAATAAATCCCTCATCTCTGTTAAAAAGAAAAATAAATTGGATATGCGCATCCACATATGGTTAAAAAATACATTGTAAAATACATTACACAGTTTGCGGCAAACACTTTTTCTTTATAATTATACTTTGCTTTATGTTATAAATAGTGTAATGAAAAAGTGTCAAATGTGTATTTGCGGTGCACTTTTCCGTTACAGTTATAAAATCCGTTACATTATAAAATAATGCATTTTATAATATATTTCACAATGTGTATTATCATTTAAACACCAATAGCATGCAAAAGTGTATTACAAAATTCATTTCCACAAAATGTATGCATTTTGCAATACAGTGCAATGTATTTTTTTAACCATATGGGTCCCCAGGAATGAATTCTCTTGATACCAACTGCTTTTGTTTAGGCTGCCTACATAATGTAATAACTTCCACAATAGAACGTATGTAAAACAAGTCGCGTATTATTATTTTTTTTACTTAAAAGAAAACAAAATTATAAACAATAAATACTCGACGTGCTGGTAATGAGGTACAAGTTGGATCAAGTCTGTTGTGTATTAAAGAGGAAATATACGGCGAGGTTTTTAAAATCTAATTTGGAAATTTTTAAATTAACTTAACTCGAGTTACAAGTTTTCGCGCTGCATTTTTCAAGCTGGAGAAACTCTTTTCTTCTCAATTGGCACAAGACCGCAACAAACCCCATAGCAGCAGCGCAAAGTAGACTTAATTTACATGTTTCACAACTTCCACAACAAAACAATCCAAGTTTTAAAACAGACATACTCCACTTTCCTTTATAGCTAATTAAGCAAAACGGAATTAGTTGTTGGACTGCACTGCACAGCACGGTTTTTCGTTTTTCTTTTGCATTTGAAAAACACGTGCGTTGACACCAGGGTTTCTCTACTGAAGGAACTGTCAGGCAGCGGAATCGAGAAATGGAACGCTCATCTTTTGGAACCATGTACAACGTTGAGAACAATACATATATGATTTTGTCAATACAGCTCGAGCCAACAATAGATCATAATATCATTATTACCATACGTTAAGCATGCGCTAACATCTACATACCGGTACCGAAAACCGGTATTTTTCTAGATTTCTCAAAATACCGAATACCGTCTTTAGTTTGGTGTTGGTACCAGTTTTTACCGTTCGGTACATCGTCTTTAGATTAATGTATAGAAATAAAAGTGAATTATACTTGATTGATGATTACTCGAAGCAGTTTTTAAATTTTATTTTGGTTGGTTTGGTTTGGGTATTTTCGGTACCGAAAAATACCAGTTTACCGGTATTTTGAAGATTGGATACCGAAATACTGGTTTTGCAAAAAGACCGGTATTTGAGAAACCCTAGTTGGCAGCTTTTTCAAGGCATGATTTTACAGATTCTTGTGCCACTCACCAGTCACCATGCACCAAAATCCACTAAACCATTGCAGCATGATTTGAAACTCGATTTAGAGAACGAGTGCACTACGTGTTAAACTCGGTTACTGGACAATCTTTCTATTTTTAGATCCCCCTCTTTCTTTTTAGTGTTGTTTGGATTTTTACCTCACTGGCAAATATTGAAAAACCGATTTAAAAAAGGAAAAAAAAAGTTAATCCATAATCTATAAAACTATGACAAGACAGCTGCACGGTGGAGATCGTTTCCACTGTGGGCAGCTCAGCTGTAAGTATAGAATCGTGTTAGTTGAGACTTCAAAAATAGAAGTCAAATCAATAAATCCATCAGAAAAAGATGTTTAAAATAACAAAAACAAGTGCTAAACTGAATGCTGAAAGGTATGAACTTGATCTAAAGTCGAAGGTGCTGACATGAGCAATTTTCATCATGAGATTTATAAATCTCTAGATTTAAAATGATTTATGGATTTATAGAGTTGTAAAGCTTTATTGATTTTTTTTTTAAGTTTATGGATTTATTTTGAGACTTATAGATTTATTTTGAGGTTTGTAGATTTATTTTGAGATTTATGGATATATTTTGAGATTTTGTGGTCTATTTTAAGTTTTATGGATTTATTTTAAGTTTTATGGATTTATTTTAAAATTTTTGGATTTACCTTGAGATTTTATGATTTATTTTAAGATTTTTAGATTTATCTTGAGATTTTATGACTTATTTTAAGATTTATAGATTTATTTTAAACCCAAACAAACAAAGCCTAAAGTTATCCATCTAAAACATAAAATTAAATTCGAAAAATTATGAGTGAAATAGAGATTTAATGTGTGATTTGGAGATTTAATGTGTGATTTGGAGATTTAATGTGTGATTTGGAGATTTAATGTGTGATTTGGAGATTTAATGTGTGATTTAGAAATTTAATGTGGGATTTACAGATTTGATGTGTGATTTACAAATTTAATATGTGATTTAGAGATTAAACGTGTGATTTAGAGGTTTAAAGATTTATTAAAGATTTAGCCAGCCCACTCTTCCCCATCTAAACTACTCTGCGTGTATTAGGCTGCACTGCATGCATTGAATTCAACTCACCTGGAATAACAATTACGTGACTGGATTTCTTGCTTTGGCCAGCCCTGTTGGACACAATGCAAGTGTAGGCGACAGAAGTGACTGACGCCTTGATGATTTTCATCCTGATTCCTGTGGGATAAAGATCTTCGACCAACTCGTAACCCTCTGACGGGTTGAGTACGTGACCATCTTTGAGCCAACTGTAACCAAATAAACCCTGAAAATCTTCCTCTGACTGACACATGATAGTCAACTCGTCGTTTTCGTTTAAAGTCCTCGTTAATGGAGTCACGTTCACTGTGGGTGGTGTCATCACATAAAAAGTAAAACTTTTTTGTTGCACTTCTCCCCAATCGGACACTTCGCAAGTGAATGTACCTGATAACAATTAAAAATTAAACAATCAATTTCATTTTTGCAAGTGTGGCTTGGCGCAACTGGAAAAATTGAGTGGTAATTTTTGGAACTAATGTGTGCGCCGTCTGGTGATAAAATTTCAATTGTCTGAGACGCACACAACAATTGACAAAACATTAAATTTAGCATCGTTTCGCCAATTTACCACTAGCTTCGATAATGTTACCTCATACATTACAAAACAGCCATCGTTCCTCTGACCAATCCCGAAGCGCGTAACAAACCCCATTCGCCTTGGGATTGGTGGCTATTGATGGCTGCATTCACCATTTCGATAATGCACGTATTACCACCAGCTAGTCATTAAATGACGACCAATGAGAAGAGCCGTTACAAAACAGTCATTGTTTGTCTGACCAATCCTGGAGCGCGTAACAAACTGCATTTGTCATCAAATTGGTTTTCATCGATAAAAAATTCTGGCGACAAGAATTATCATCGGTGAAAAGTTCTGTTGCTTGTGGCGCCATCTGTTGCAGATGTTTCAAACAAATCCCAATGTTCACATTTAAATTGCTTAGGATGTTATTGGTTATTTTCAGATTTTTTATCGGTAAATTCTCAGTAGTAATATACCGTGCCGAGTAATTGTCAAATAATTAGGTTCGCACAAATCTTATCTGACAAAAATTATCGTATAAAACACACCTTGCGCTCGAGTAATTGTCGGCCTCATCTTCTGGACAGATAAGATTCGTGCTGACTTAATTGTCCCGACAATTACTCATTGCATTCGGTATATTACTAGTGACAATTCTGCCAAAAAAATTGGTACCGCAAGATTTTAAGAATACCTGACGGGGCAATCAAGTGGCACAATGGTTACCAGAGCATGTGGGAATTAACTTTCCACTTTGGTAGTCGATTAATTCAACTTTCACATCAATTTAGAGAAGTGTCATGAAGAGTGTTTGAATCATTTTAAAATTGAGTTGATTGCTTTCACCTTTATACCACCAATATTAGTAACACTGTATATCTAACCGAGCAATGGACCGCAAACGAGGAAAGAGAAAATTGCAATAAAAATTCTGTATTGAAAATCCATACCTAATAATAGATTGAAAATTTCCTTTTTACAGAGAAAATCCGTCAGGTGTGACTTGCTACAAAAGCAAATTCAATTCAGACTACACTTTTTGTATGTTAATTTATTGTTTGCCAATTCAATTGATAACTGCTTTGATGATAAAGTAAGCCTAAATACATTTCTAAGTAAAGAATCACATGTTATACTTGTGCTATCAAGAATATACACATTAGAAATCTATTTTTTTTATTTATTAGAAAGCTTGTGAGAATGAACAGACGCCATCTTTGCATTGTCCAAAAAATGACATAAAGAGACTATTTTATAGTTTACGGCCCTTTATTCAGTTTGTCTAGAGGTCAGTGTCCCATGCCTTTTCTCATAGCTTGCGTTGCATCATATTGCTATGTCACACCTGCGACCAAGATGCTGACCACATGGTCGAAAGACCTTGTGGACAGCCTGGTCGTATTTCCAGTGTTCTTATGGGTCAAAGACCCAACCCACGTGTTTATTTAAGTTCTTGATGGCATAAATGGCGCTCAACTAATAAAATCCCAACTAAATGTTTTGTCCATCAAAGGCCTTTCGATCTCTCAATCATCATCAGTGGTGTGATTCTACCTGCCTACTACTGACACTTGTATATAAACCAAAAACTGAACGTTGCACAAACGTTAACAGAACATTGCTTTAATGTTGCACACATGTTCTGCCCCTAATTGTAATACTGTGCCCCCCATGTAACATAAGTCCTGCCTAAACTCCTTTTTATGTAATTTCTATTTAATGCGCACATCACAAAATAATATTTATTTAAAGTTCTTAATGTGCGCATTGAATAGAAGTTACAACCCACGTGTTGCTTACTGGAAATGGCTTAACAAGCCCATTCCCTAAGTATCACCACGCTGAACAAGAGTGAACAAGGATTATTACGCTTGTCTTGTGGTAGTCTTATCTAGAACTGATTGTCAAACCTGAGTTGGGCACTTTAATAGTCCACTCTTGCATCATTCTGCTTGCAAGTTTCCCATTGGCTACTGAAGGATGACTTCTGGAACCAGCAACCCCTCCTGGCCTGGTGGAGTTGTACTAAGCAGGCCATTTGGGAACTGTGTTGCCCGTGACTGAAAACCGGTCACAATCTATTAAAGATCTACTCGAAATCTACACGAAATCTTTTAGAAATCAAAAATCTATTTGAAATCTATTTGAAATCCTACAAATTTATTAGAAAAGCTAATAATCCTTTGGAAAGCCTATAATCAGTATGGAATCCTACCGTATATACAACCGTATAAATAAATCGTATATTCCTACAATATCTATTTCAGCCTTAAAATCCGAAGGTCAATTGCAGACACAGTATCAAGAAAAGAGATATCCCTGTACCATAGCTTACTCAAACAGCTGCTATCTTGTACGTGTCCACACAATCCAATGAGACCAATTTAAAGTGATTTTCTTGAGATCATGAAACAAAGTTACTCATTGGTAATTTTTAAATCAACCAATGTGTTCATTCCAAAATGGTATAGTTAGTTTGTTAAAAAAAACAATCTAAACTAAGAAATTAAAAGGAAATTGAAAAAATCGATCTTTTTGGAATTATTGCGCGGTCATTTTTAGACAGTTTAATCATACGTATATCACAATGTAATCATTTCTGCTCATTTGATCATACAAGACAATTTTGGTGATTCTAAAACTATTTAATTACAAGATAGTCACTTTATGACTAAATTAAAAATTATAATTAAATTATGATGAAAGATGAGCTTAAAAATGGGATTATATTATTTATTCACTATTTTCCCTTATTTTTACACAAGAAATTCAGTTATTTTTAGTGGAAAACTAAGTAAAAATAGTGGACAAATAAATAATAATACGCAAAGTACAATTAATTAAATTAAAAAAAAAAAAAAAATTAATTAAAAATGTCAAACTTGCCGGAATCTTGCGTCTCGAGTTTGTCAATCATTAAAATAGCGGTGTATTGGTCGCGGGTATTTTTCGGCACTCGTCCTTCCCAGATATGATGATTGGACATGTGGCTATTGATGGCGACCCCATCTTTAAGCCAGCGAAATCGCATTGCGCTGGTTCCCATAGCAACGCATGCGAAAGACACAGCTCCGCCTTGGAAACGGATGGGACCTTCTTTTGAGTACACAGTTTGCAAATTGAGAGCTGGAGCAAGAAACGTAATTAAGCTTTCCTTATAAATTAATGATGAATTTGATGAGGGCGAGAATTACCGGGCTCCCTCTCGAACCGAATGAAATCACTGAACACTTTGGTGTCGCCGATGAATCCGTTCCACGCCGATTCCGTTAAAATTTGACGAGTCACATCCGAGTCGTGTAAATTACCGAAAAAGTGGAATTCCACCACTCCGCCGGGTCTTCAATCAAAAAGAAAATTGAAAATAAAAAGAGAAAAAAAATATAAGTCGACTGGGAAGGGAATTTTTGATTAATGGTGTGTGGGAGTGGGAAGTATTAGAAACATGCAATTATGTTTATATAAAATGATCCGCATCATTACTCAGCAATTTGATTCTTTCCTATCTATTTTTGGTGGAAGATTGTTCGTTTTTAAAACCGCATAAAAATAATTAATTAATTAGTTTTTAAATTGGATTTTAAAAAAGTGATGAAACTAAAAGAGACGTCGCAGAATAAAGATAGCTTTTAACGATGTTGGAATGGATTTGTGTTGCTTTATTTTCTAGGAAAATGCATTTTTTTTTTTTTTTTGCTGGAAATGCATATTTCTGTTGGAAATGCATTTTTCTGCTGGAAATGCATTTTTCTGTTGGAAATGCATTTTTCTGTTGGAAATGCATTTTTCTGTTGGAAATGCATTTTTCTGTTGGAAATGCATTTTTCTGCTAAAAATTTTTTTTTTTTCTACTAAAAATGCATTTTTTCTGCTGAAAATACATTTTTTTCTGCTAAAAATAAATTTTTTCTGCTGAAAATACATTTTTTTCTGCTGAAAATACATTTTTTTCTGCTGAAAATAAATTTTTTTTCTGCTAAAAATAAATTTTTTTCTGCTGAAAATAAATTTTTTTTCTGCTGAAAATGCATTTTTTCTGCAAAAAAAACATTTTTTCTGTTGAAAAAGCATTTTCTCTACTAAAAATACATTTTTTTCTGCTGAAAATGCCTTTTTTTCTACTAAAAATACATTTTTCCTGCTGAAAATGCGTTTGTTTCTCCCGCAAATACAGCATTTATTCTCCTAAAAATTCAGCATCTATTCTCCTAAAAATTTAGCATCTATTCTCCTAAAAATTCAGCATTTCTTCTCCTAAAATTGCATTTTTTTCATCAAAATTTACATGCCATTTTAGAATTTTTAAACCGGGAGGGGGGACGGGCTGTTTTACGTGTTCCAGGACCCCTAAAGTTCAAACCTACCCTTTCCAATTCAACTAAACCCCACAAAACAAAAAACCCTGCAATTTTAAAATAATTTCATCTTTATTCTGCCATATCATCACATTTTCTCTATCCAACGAAACCTTTTGGACCACTTCAACCAATTGCCATTAACAGAGCAGTTACGATTCAAAAGCTAAATAATTTATTAACCTCGATTTAAATCGATAACAAATTATCATTCGGCCATAACCATTTCCACCAGACACGTACAAAACATAAATTACTCTTAAACTCGCATCAACACTTAAAATAATTCAATTAAAGAAGTAAAACAAGCCCCACGCCTGAATTTCCCAAAAAAAAATATTTTGCTTAAACAGTCGGTCATGCTTTAACTGTAACCATATTATAATAAAATATAAACAAACACTTTTTCTTTGTTTTATGTATTCCCTTCAGCGGGATGTCGTCTAGAGGTCATATTTGCACAAAGATGGTGTGCGACGTCCTCTAGGGCAGTTGTGCAATAAACATACAAGAATGTCTGCCTACAGGTTACTCGGTTCCTTTTATTTGCTAGTTGAAATGACTGTCATTTGATGACAATGCATTTGAATAAGAATATAAATGTCTATTTCCTTGATTCTATCCTTACTGCAAAGAAATGCTTCCTAAGTTGCTTATTACCAAGATAATACTGTTGTTTCTATAAAACAAAAGAGCCCATAATTTATAGTTGCCATAGTCATTATGGTGGGGGAGAATTAAATGCTAATTTAATTTAGCACCCTGAGAAACATAATCTTTTCACTTAGGTTAGTACCTTGCAATAAACAAAAAAACTAAACAAGTATCACTTTAATTATTTACACTTAAAGTCTATGTATATGTAGTCTGTTTCACAAAACTTATGACAAACTCCCATTGGTTGGGCGTATCACAAGCTCAAGAATACGTATAACTTGATCATGTGATCATTCTCAACCAATAAGGGAGAGTCAAGTTTAAAAATGGCAGCTTAGTACTCACTAAAATATTCCTAAAATAAAGTATTAACCACATACAAATAAATATAAAAATAAAACTTAAAAAAGTTTAAAATTGAACATATTTAAAGTAGCCAGAAAAATAATTAGAAACTGGAACCAAAAGTGGGTCCAAAATTGAACCCCGACCGGGCTAACCGGTCATGATTGCTTCTAAAAATAGTCACTATTGGTGTTATTGTCGATCAGCGTCTTCTTGCGGCGAATAAGTGCATTTTTTGCACTACTTTTCAATTGTGCAGGTGTAACAATGATGTAATGGCTGCGAACAGGTCAATAGCCAATGAGAGTTTGTCATAAGTTTTGTGAAACAGACTATAGAGCACAGCACCATACCTCTACAACAATGAAATTAATGTGTGTGGAATGAGTGAGTGTGTTTAAACAGTGCCACATTAAAAGCTTCTGGGGCCCCAATAATCTGACCGGTTACAAAATAGTGTGAGTGGCGGACGGAAGCCATATGGCATGGGAAATACAATGTATATTTCAGTTTATTATGGTGTAAACTCCGGTTTAAATAGGGTCAAAGTATTCTTTTATAATGTGCTTCGTGCGGCTATTTTCAACGTCATTAGATGTAAACTGAATCGATGATAAGGCATCACTATACACAATTGGTTTAATCGAGTGATTATCACAGAACAGGACTCAAAGATGATTCCAAGGGCTGATAAATAGAACCATAGTACCAATGAGCAGGGCCGGAATAAACCTCCTATGCAGTCAAAATCTCAGAGGCCCCTTGCATTTTATCGCCTAATTTGTAACACACTACCTCACAAAAAGCTTTATTTCTGGATTTTTTTTGTGCACGAGAGCCCCTAAAAGGCATGGACCCCCTATGCCAGTGCCTATTTGATAAACTGGTTTTGGCTAACCTGTATCTATAAAAAAAATAGTTTGATCGACGGTGTTTTGGAAGCTTTTACTCAGCTGTGTTTTTATAAATTTCGGCTGTTAAATAGAGATGATCTTCACAACTGTGCGGAGACCCTAAAAGGTGTGGGGCCCGTAGGGTGGTACCTACTCTGCCTATTTATTAATCCGGCCCTGCCAATGAGGTACTGGACAAACCTCAATAATGGTTAAAAAACATCTAGAAACTAATTTACTATTGGTTTATGGCATTTATTCACAATGGTTGTTTATGTCTCCATTCCCAGAAATGTCCTTTCCATGCACATACCACATTGGCATGGTCCAACCCAATGCCAATCGCTGACCATGCGATCTAGGAACCGCGAGGTCAGCGAGATCGTTTCCGCTATTGTTGTCGAGCGTTACACGGGTTTTGCTGATTTCTTCAGCTCATGTCAATTGCCAATGCTAAGAACTATTCAGTTGCCCTTAAACACTTGTACGATCTTACAAACGTCTAGAAAAAACTGTCTCCGCAAGGGTCTGTCGACCCCATGGATGCTACTTCCGGTTCCACCTTGTGCCCAGTGATAAGCACTTCTCAAATTATTTAATGTAGTGGACCAGTATTTTTGTCCCAATGTGTTATGGACTACGTAGTATCATATTTTGGGTCTTGCCTTATGGGTAATCCACACCCGTTATACAGGGTGGTAACTGTAACTCCACTACATATGTTTTGTATGTAGTGGAGTTACAGAATTTTTTACCACCCTGTGTAATGTTTAAGGGCTGAAGAAGACACACGTTTTTCCTCTTTGGAATCAAAACAAAAACTGATTTTACTTTTCTTCTATACTTTTAAACAAAACACTGATGGATCACATACTCTATTGTCTACCCAGGTGACACCAACTTAGTCACATTGAGTCACATTCAAACTTCAAGGATAATTACTTTTTTAGACTTTTTAAAACGTCACAGTTACAAGTAAAAGACAAAACACATTACTGCAACTAACAAATCGGTGCAGCAAAAAAAACTTTGTATTGTTTAAAAATTTATTTTCAAGATTTATACTGAAATAATGGGAAAAGAAATGAGTGGTGCATGTTGAGTCATGTTTTTTCATATGTTAAAAGGCACCATGCGATTATAGAGCATTCCATCTGGATTCAACTTCCTTTATTTGTTGCTATGGAGATAAAGAGAAGCAACTTTTCAAACAGTAATTGTTTCAAAGACCAGGGTTGGCACTTGTAATCATTTTCATTGAGTGAAATGCATTTCTTTTTTTTTGCTCACCTTCGCCTCCCTTGGCAGACTTTACACTCTGCGCTCTATCAGTGAAGAGAATCTTTTTAAGAAAGAAAATGAAACGAACACAAAACGTGAGTGTAAATGGGGGAAAAAAACTATTCAAAGGAAAAAAAAGCTTACCAGAAGAAGAGAGCAGTTCAAGCAAACAAAATCACTGAGAAATGCCGTATACCCATTTGGGATTTTGTGGCTTATAGTGCAAGTTTTAATTAATGTAATGCATCCGCAATGCATCAGTTTTACTAATTTCCATAAAGAAGTGAACTTAGCAGACAACTGATAGCTGGGAAAAACTTCTGGGAATAAATTGCCAGTGCACTTTTTTAAATTTTTTAAATTTTTACAAATTTGTCACAACAATTTCTGCAGTTTTTTATGATTTACCACAATTTTCTAAAATTTGTTTGGTATTTTTTTTTAATTTTGTCAAGTGGCCCATTGATTAGTTGACATGTATATGTACTGTCCACGACAAAAAGATAAGTGTACCCCATTTTTCCATTATTTCTCTGGAATGGATGCATGTAGATTGTTGAATCTACATTGTTTGAAGCTTCAAAATATTGTAAAATGGCACATCGGGAACATTTAATTATTACAGAAATTATTTTTCAGGAATGACTTTTTTAATAAAACTACAGATTTCTTGAATTTTGGAGTCCATGAGCTAAAAATCACGTGGTATGTTTAAAAATTGACAAATGCCCAATCTGCTTGTGCAATTTTAATCTTACGTTAACTATTTATTAATGTCCATACATGGAAGTTCATATTCTAAAGTATTTTAATTGTTTTTGCAGTTTGACCGTAGTGCACTTATCATTTTGTCGCACCTTGATTTTAAATTTTTTGTTATAAATTTTTTGCTTGTTACTTAATTATCCCAAACATTTCAGTATTTGTTTATAACACAATTTAACACTTTTGATTAAAGTTTCAACAATCTACATGTACCCGTTCCACAACTGTTTCACAACTGCAACCAGATGTAGCCTGAAAGGGATGAGTGGTCACACTTGCCTTTTTCAGAGTTCAACCCCTTCCCAACCCCCTGTGATGAGAATGTGTCCTATGTGTCCACATCCTGTGTCCTATGTATCCAGAACCCTATCTTCTATTGGAGTATTCTTGCTACCTGTGGTGAACATAGTATAAATCCTCTGTTCCAGAGGAAATGAGTTGCTAGCTGCATGAGCCATGCGATGAAGTGCTATGTGTGGCGATAGTAAGTCCCCAGTTACACGTAGCGCAAATTTCCTTCTGAGCCAGACGAAGAAAAGCGTTAGGTGTGACATAATCCCTCATCTTCCGCATTAGCGGTAAGATTCCCAAACGGTATATTTCCACTATGTGGAAAGATGATCATTACACAGCTTATTTCCATTGGATTTCCCATATAGAAATTCACGATATCTAGTGATGCCATTGTTATACAGCAGCCTTTTCAAATATTGCGATATTATATGTGTATGCCTCTAACTTGTTTAACTGTTTCTGTTATAGAAATGTTTTACAGTAGTGCTTTAAACCTTTCATTTACTTTTCTCAAAGTCAGTGAAATCTTTTGTCGCTTTTACAATCCAAATTTGCTATTTTTATATTTTTCAAAAGTTTAAGTTAATTGTAATTTGAGCTTGCACTTTACAATCCAAATTCATCAATTTAAAGTTCGTTCATTTGAAAACATCATTTCTTTTTAGAAAAACTAATGTGTTGCTAATTTGTTTTTACCTCACGTAAGCACAGTTAAACTAGAGAAATCCTAAATAAACAACTAAACAAGTTAACTCAACTTGAAGTAGAGTTTTTTTCCATTAAGTGGATAAGGAGGAGCACTGTGGGATATTGATCCGTCAGAAATAACACTTTATGTTTTGACCACTATCTCTATCAATAGCAATGATTACAGATGCAACAATTTTGCACCAATAAGGATCCGGGCTGGATACAGAATGCGGGCAGTTGAATAATTGCTAGTTAAAAGGTTCGTGGACCCTTTAATTATGCACTTCACTGCTTGCTGCAGAAATAAAAGGGGTCAAACAATTCCCTGCACTAAAACACCAACATCGATAATGTCGGTTAAACTGCAAAACTGCAAGAGTTTAGAAAATTAAAACACCATTGAAAAATTGTATGCAAATTCCGACTCCAGAAATCGTGTTTTTAGCTTATTTCAAATCAATCCGGCAGTTTTTTTAAAATTTATTATTACTTAATTATTTTATGATAACTTATACACATTTTATTTATTTTATGTCTCTATTCACTAAATTCATTACTATATGAGGTAAATATTTGATTTCAAATTTGTGCAGAAGTATATAAAATACTAAAAAAAAAAAAAATCGAATTTTTTAATTCTATCAGCTCTAAGTCAAATTTTGAAAAACCAATTCAGTCCAAAATTAAATCCTGAATCAATTCAATTTATCAACAAATTTTTTTTTCTAAAAAAATAAAAATTAATTAATTTTAAGTTATTCTAACATAATACTTACAAAAAATTCAAAACAGTCAAATTTTGCACTTCCTGAACTTCTTTCTTGAGCAATAAATTGAGCTGTAAAAAAAAAACACACCTAATTATAAATCATCCACAAATTACTTTAAAATTCAAACTAAACAATTTAATAATACAAAAAAAAGTAAAAAAAAAAAAATTAATAAATATAAAAAAAACAAAAAAAAACTACAAACCAATGTGAAATTTGAAGAGGCGAACGAATACACTCAAGACTACAATATTTCTGCCCTCCGTCGCTTTTCAATTATTCAAATCCTAAATCAAATTTCGTTTTAAAATGCTCTCGCACACTTTACATACTCTACTTCCACTCTCCCGCAGGAAATCATCGTGTGAAAATCAAGAAGATAGCGAAGGTGTCGCCTCAATTTTAACTCGGTACAGTTTCCCACGAATAGTGTACAGCATAAAAGAAAGAACGAGAAAGAGAGAGAAAGAGAGAGAGAGTTGATGCCAACTCAGCAAATATACGCATCACTGCCCACTGTCACGATTCCTATCTACAAGATGAAGAGGATATCGCATAAAAGATAAATGTGAACAACGTTACTGCATCAAGCGTCTATGACCACGTTATAACCGGAAATTATTGCAATGATTTACACTCTAAAAGTCAGCCCATAAAATCCTGACGTGTATACAATGTTCAATCTTTTCTCCTTTATCTTCACTTTCATTCGAATATTAAAACTAAATTGAATTTACCATCTGCATTCACTTAGAAATTGTTTAATAAACGAAGTACTTAAAACACAACCAAGAGGGGGCGCTGGTTTTAATTCGACGGTTAAACAGATGTTTTATTTTTATTTTTCGTTTTTCTTTTTTTCTTTTACATGAATTCCAAGGAGTAAAGAACATTTTTCGCGCTTATTCCAAGTGTGTTAAGCGTGAAATTCGGCTTTGTGCTTATTCCTATTATCTGCAAAGGATTTACTGGACTCCAAAAAATAGTTAAAAGTCAAGTGCACTCACTGATTAGTGTATTTTCATCAAATTCTGAAAATAAACAATATAATAACCCTAAAAAAAGTGAATTGTTGTATCTTTGATGTTAAAATAACAATTACAAAACCCTACAATACCAGTTGCCTAAAATGCAAAGCATCATGGGAGTATGATATCACCAGTTCACAAATTTTACTGATCCTTAAACCAGTTTCAGGTTTAAGCTGGATCTTGGATTACACGCGTTAAAGAACAAAGGAAAATTTGAAATGGGGAGCAAATTAAAACTTATGACGTAAAACAGAAAAGCTGGGACCATGATGCATTGCACTGTCAACAATAAAAATTTCATCAACATTTACAATATAGTAAATGCAACAATTTAATTTTTTAATAAACTATTTTTGGTTTTCACATTGTTTTCTTTGAAAATTGCTGGAAAAAACAATTCAGTGCACTTGACTTTTAAATATGGATTTTATTTAGTTAAGTTTAATTCTACATTAGATTTTGCATCTAAGTGCGGATATTGCACAAAGTTCTAAATGGCAAGTCTGGTCCTATCGATTGTTGATATAATGGCAAATCTAGACTTATTGGGACCCTGGGGCTATGGGGCCTCCTCCTCAACATACTTTGCGGACCCCTCAACATACATTTTTGGACTTTGTTTATGTGATAATAAACTTTAGGAGAAGTTTGTGTCATTAGTTATTTATTTAATTAGTTATTTTGGATTAAAAATCTCTGCCGCTTAAAACTCCAGCATAACGATTAAGCTGGCTTCCCTGCATTAACATAACGCTTCTACTAAAGCTTCACGCTGTACTTTTTTTTTCATTTATTTGTGGTATTTTAAATAAACATTATCAAATCACTTTGAAAATTTTATCAGATGTTATCTGATGTTTTATCTAATAATCCTAAAAGAAAAATTAAATCCAAGTATTAGAAGTTAATTTTTTTCAAATGTTTGTCAATTCTAGACTTTCTAGAAACACCTTACAATTTTCCCCAAAAAAATTTTTTTTTTCAAATACTTTCAGGTCCCACTAATAACTTTTTCCTAAGGCCCTACAAAACCTCCAGCTGGCCTTGCAGGGATGCCAACTACTAAAAGTTAGGAAATAGGGACATCACGCTCTGCATTTGCCGTTCCTTCTGGATTCAGCTACAGACGTATTTACTATATAGTTTGCAATAGTTTACAAGGGATGGTATGAACAGCTCACCCTGCTGGTCACCTGATCCCATCAAAACCCACAAGTTAAGCAGCATTGGGCCTAATCAGTACTTAGAATTCTCAGTTGTTTCTCATCCTAGTATCTGATTAAGGTACTATTTATATGGCAAGAACATCTTCCACCCACCTCCAACTGGGTTTTCTGCGCCTTTAACAGCTTTCGATGTAAATGCAAGGTTAGGTCCCCAAGAAAGTCGTCCCACAAATTGCGATTTAGTTTAAGGGGTCATTCTAAAGTCTCAAAAATACAATGCAATAGAATTTACAATTTTGTGAAGCTCTGCGGGCGTCTTTTACATAACTACCTTCATCACTAATGTCTATCATTATCCTTTTAAAAAAATGGCGGGAGAAGGAGAGATAGCGCTAATATAAAGAAAAGCACAAGGGTGCACAATACCCTAAGAACGGGTTTGCTAATTAAACCGGTGAGGAAATGAACACAACACCTCAATCAAAGCACGACAAGATCCATCCATTTTCAATGAGGTTTTTAACAAGATAACTTCAGTCTCTAAACTAAGTTACCATTTGTCATATACTATGAATTTCTAGTGATTTACAGACTAAATTAGTAAAAAGTTGCATTTCTAATGCGTATTACTTTAAGTTTGATTAAAATATTTGATTTTTAGCAAATTAGCAATTCCTCAAGAACAAATACATTTACTCATTAGGTGCGTTTAAATTGGTTAAGCAAAAACTTAAAGTTTGTTTAAATGGCCTAAACTAATTGCAATAAGTAAAATAAATGACTTATAAGTGGACGCTCTTAAAATGAAATGTTATGAAATATAGATCGTACGAAGCACACAGCATGTTAATCACAAGCATTTTTATTGTTCGGTGGTATCATCATAACACAAATGGAAATATTAACCTGTTTTTAGCCTAAATAAGGTTTTTCTGCCAGATAATGAGATGTATCAGCTACTTCTTCCACTCGCAACACTATTGTTTTCATCACAACATCGTTTTTGTTGGCCGCCATTTTATTGGAAACTAAAAAGCAGTAGAGAGCATGCACAAATCGCATCATATTACTTAAGACAAAAATTACGACAAATAAGTGACCCAACTCCTTGCTTAGAGTTTAGCAAAATAAATGTGCTCACTTAAGCCAAATATGACGTTAAAAAACGTCATATCCTTAAGTGGAAACGAGATTATCAACTTAAAACAGTAGAATTTTCTTAAGTGAAAACGAGATTATCAACTTAAAACAGTAGAATTTCCTTAAGTGAAAACGAGATTATCAACTTAGTGGAATTTTCTTAATCAATTTGAACGCACCTAATGTCTAAATTGTACAAAGTGATTAAACTCTATGCCTAAATTGAACAAAATGACTAAATTCAATGTCTAAATTGACCAAAATGACTAAATTCAATGTCTAAATTGACCAAAATGACTAAATTCAATGACTAAATTGACCAAAATTACTAAATTCAATGTCTACGAAATTATCAACTTAAAACAGTAGAATTATCTTAACCAATTTGAACGCACCTACTTGTATTATAACTTCTTACATTTTTCTTAATTCCAAATTATATACATTTTGTGAGATGTGCGGTAAATGAAACCACACAATACCAAATCACATCTATCAAATCTAAAAATTCAGGCAGCACAACCATTTCAAAAGCGAGTTAAAGTATAAATAACAGTATTTGGTTGCAATAATCCACCTGTGCTGTGCATTCCTAATATTTTAAATGGCGCATTTTCTTAATACAATTTCAAAATAACCCATTATTTTCCGAAAAAGATAATTTAGGTTTTTTTTTTTTTTTCTTTTTCAAAACAAATTCAGCAGTAAAGCCAAACCCAGAAACTTCACAACAAATCATGTGGTGAATTCCTGAGTAGCACTATTGAATTTTCTCAGTAGCAATTTATTTTACTTTTCGCTTAATTGAGTTTAAAAAAAAATCCTGGAAGAAGGAGAATGCAAATCAAGTTTGTAAGTTAACATGGGTAGATTTATGTACCGTATATGTGCTATAAAAAATAACCAAAAGAAAAATCCTAAAAAATAGGATTATAACCCAAATAAAAAATAAATTTTTATACATGTACTGTCAGCAGTTTAAGACGATAAAAGTTTTGTGATCAATTCTGTAATTCAAATAACATGTAATTTGTTATACGAGCTTACATCGGTTTCCAGTTTTTTCTTCAACTGTATGTAATGGATGGAAGATTTGTTAGAGGTGCTCGGGTCGAACGATGGATTTTTCAACTTGATACTTCCTACGTAATGAATCCGAGCTGAAAAAATAAAAAATATTTACCCAAACATAAATTTTAATGGATAACAAAATATACATTACAAAATTGAAGGCTAAAAATCTATCTACCCATCTATCTATCTATGTTGATATATAAATATACACATATACTTGTACACACGTATAAGTTTTATATATATGTATATATATATATATACTAAAGCCAAGTGAGTTTCTAATTGTCTTTGTTAAATTTCCTTCGCAGGTTGTCATAGTTTTGCATGTCAATGAGTTTGTGAGTGTACTCTGGACTGTTTTAACCCGGGTGGTCAAAACCTCGCCAGACGAACGACACGTTCAAGAAATGACACTAAGAAACTGTATTATTTGCTTTGCAGCCTTTATTCAGTGTCTAGGGGCAGCCTCTTCAATGCCTTTTCCATTGCTTAGGTGATATTGTAATTTCTTACAATTCACGAATTGGTAAGTTCGGCTTTGTCTTCGTACTCAATTCGAAATGTGTTTGCGTTTTGTGGTTACAAAATTGTGACCCTCCCAGGTTCCGAGGGCCTCCGTACGCGGACAGGAATCAACCGGAAGTGCGGTTGGGGGCCCCTATATGTAAATTAGGAAAATAAAGCATTGATCTTAAAACCACCAAAACCCACGCTTTGTTCTTGAACCCTTACAAAAATATCTGTGGGTTTTATAGTCAAAATTAGAAGTACAATGTACTTCAATCGTAACGTTATTTTTAGGGGCCAATGGGGCACTTTGCGTAATGCACCAATAGGGTGATTCGCACGATTTGTTTGCGATTTCGCTTTTTAACTGTCCGAGTTTTTACAGATGTTGCCATCACCCAACCTCGGCCGAACGCTGACCACGTGGTTAGGGTAACCGAATGGGCAACGAGGGCAACATAAACTATTGTCCGAGTCATGTGATGGTTCATGGTACTGGGAATGAACACGACGGTCGATTCCCTAATCCTCAACATGGCGACAAGGAGTGACCGAAGAACCACACTCTGTTAGGGAGCTGTTTGGTGGAGAACTCTCTGGGGACAGGAAGTCAGTCCCCTTTTATAGGGTCACTTAGTGCCATGCAAAAGTACCGTGCCATTGGTTGATGACGAGTGACGTCAGTTATAAAATGAAATCAATTCCTTAAACTCCGTCTCCGCTCCAAAATATAAATAACTTAAAACTTTTAAATTTAATTTTTGTTTATAAAATAATTTCCCTGGAGTTCCAAGAATCCGGAGCATCTGATTGCTTAAAAACATCGCAGGGGCCGGATTTGAAGTTGGTGGAACCCCAGGGCCCCAGCAAAAACCAGCAGTAACAAGTTCAAAATCTCGAAAACAATTGGTGTGGAGATTAAATTTTTATTAATTTGATGATGAAATTTTGTTCGCACACGGCCCCATAATTTGCTGGCCCAGGGGCCCCACAACTCCAAACCTAGTCGTAAAGATAGAAAAAAACTAAACTGGAATGTAACGATGGAGAAAGTCATCAGTTTAAACAAGACTATCAGTTTGATAACTATTTCCGCTGTTGGAAAATAGCCACGGGTGGCAAATTCAAAAAATGACACACGCAGTACGGTTTTCTCATTAAGTGTTCTGTTTCCACCCAAGTTTATGTTCACTGTGTCGTTTCATGAGGCGTTATGACAATCAACTTACCAATCTTGACATTGTAGATTATAGTAGTGTGAAGTGCATTGCATTCAGTTTTTGTGTCTGGTAATTTGTAGTTTTAGTTTTTGGAGTTTACGAGTAAATGGCAATTAAAATTCTTTCGTTTTCACCCAATTAACGGAATTATGACCCA
>JAQFXT010001215.1:0-19604 GCA_034683725.1 Strigamia crassipes | reverse complement strand
TCGGTAAATTCTCTCATAAAATACACCTCGCGCTTGAGTAATTGTCAAATTTAGGTCAGCGCTCATCTTTTTGTCAGGTAAGATTCGTGCGGACCTAATTATTTGACAATTACTCGGCCCGCTCGGTATATTACTACTGAGAATCCGCCCCACCCTTGTTACGCCACTGCTTATCTATCATTTACCTTTGAAGCTTCTAGCACTTGTTGCAAGAGAACTTCGTTCGATTCCAAATAACTCTCCAATGGCTCCTCTTTTAGCTTATTGGAATATTCGCGATGTAAGAAAATTAATTTTAGACGTTTAAATATTGTTTTTGATAGCTTAATTGTATTTAATTTGAATTTCTTGGCAGTTGACGCAGCCGATCCGACTTTTGCTCAACTATGTCGGACAGGAGTTTGAAGATAAGAAATACGAAACCGGTCCGCCTCCCGATTTCGATAAATCGTGCTGGTTTAATGAGAAATTTAGTCTAGGATTGGATTTTCCGAACGTAGGAAATGTTTGGCGGGAATTTCGAATGATTTTGACTACTTTTTTTGGGTTTTGTTTTGGGGTTTTGGGGTTTTGGGATTTATTTAAACTTTTTTGCGTATTTTTGGATTCTTTTTGTTTTTTGATGGGTTTTTTTGTTTCTTTTAATTTTTTTGGGTTTTTGTTGGTTATTTTTGGTAATTTTGGTATTTGTTTGGAGTTTTTTTGCTGTTTTATTTTATTTTATTTTTTTTTTGTTTTTTTAAATTTTCTTTGGGTTTATTGGGTTATTATTTTTTTTTTTTAGGTTTTTGACATTGTTTTAACATTTTTTGATATTTTGATATTTTTCGACATTTTTTGATATTTTTCGACATTTTTTGATATTTTTCGAGATTTTTTGATATTTTTCGAGATTTTTTGATATTTTTCGACATTTTTTGATAATTTTCGACATTTTTTGATATTTTTCGACATTTTTTGATATTTTTCGACATTTTTTGATATTTTTCGACATTTTTTGATATTTTTCGACATTTTATGACATTTTTCGACATTTTTTGATATTTTTCGACATTTTATGACATTTTTCGACATTTTTTTGACATATTTGTGTTTTTAGTTGCCGTATTATATTGACGAAGATGTGAAGTTGTCACAAAGCGGTGCAATCATGCGCTACTTGGCTGAGAAACACAATCTGGGTAATTATAGTTGATAAAAGTAGTTTGCGTAATAGGAAATTGTATAAGAAATTGGAAATTGCGGCAGGTAATCAATCTTTCAGTATACTTCCGGCATTTTGAAACGAAACCTAAAATTGCTTGTTTTAGATTTCTATGAAAATTAACTTAAAATCAACTTTTCTTTCATGAAAAAATGATATAAAATCGTTGATTTAATTTTTAAAACAACAATTATAGAAAATAACTTAAAATAAACGTTATTTTTACGAAAAATGACATCAAATCACAAATTTTATGTTTTTTAAACGGAAATTAACGTTAAATTACCAATTGTATGGAAATTTCCTGTATTTTAACTAGAAGATTATTTTTAAAAATATCGTCTTTTTACGTAAAACAATGTAAATGTTTGGTTTTACGCAACAAAAAACCTCGTTTTGAATTTCCCGTTACATTAAACGTAATATCTTGTTGAAAAATGTCGTTGTTTAATTTTAATTTTGTTTTTAGTTCCAGATAAGCTGTCCGAGAAAAGCAAAATGATGATGGCGGAGTATCAAATCGTTGATTTACGGAACGAATTTATTCGTATCTGCTACTCGCCCGATCACGTAAAACCAAAAAAAGATAAATTAAAATTAAACCAAAAATAATTCTTTTGGTATATTTCCATTTTAGGACGAAATCAAAGACGAATTTTCGAAAACACTTCCGGATGTCTTCAAATCTTGGTCGACATTTTTGGGAAAATCGAAATGGATGTCCGGCGATACCGTAAGTGAACTGGCGAAAGACGATATTCACAATGGCGCGTAAACATTTCTGCTTCCAGTTGAGTTATGTCGATTTCATGATCTACGAGCGTTTTGACCACATCCGCACGTTCAAAGAAGACGTTTTGAATGATTTCGTCAACTTGAAGGAATATATGGATCGATTCGAGGTTAAAGTGTAATTAAAAAGTAAAATTTTGATAAAAAAAAATTTTTTCAGGCTTTGCCGGCCGTGGCGCAGTACATGAAGAGTGAGAAGTTCATCAAGCGCCCCATCAGCAACAAGGTGGCGAAATTCGGCGCCGAATAATCGATTTTTCTCGATTTTTGTTGTAAAATATTGCTTGTTCTATACAATAAAAGATATGCATTTCAATTCTATTCTAACACAGAATAACACAGAACGGCCACTCCGCCCATGCCTTTGATGTTTAGTGCAGCTATTGTTGTCACAAACGTCACAGCTGATAGCAGCGCTACTAGCGGTGGCGATGGTGGTTTTCATGGGAGCACATGTAAACAACACGGAAAGAGCGTGAAATGGAACACATAATGCTTCTGTTTTCGTTTGTTGTTGTAAAAATTGAGTAAAAAATAATAAATCGCTAATAGGTACCTTATCTTCAATATATTTATTCAATATATATTACTGGCTAGTAATTTTTAAATATTTTTGTTTCTTATTTTTAATTTTTCTCATTTTGCCAATAATTTCTTTTAACTTTCTATGAATTTTGATCTTATAAAATAATAACATAATAAATAATTTTGCATTTTTACAGGGAGAAAGAAATAGAATACATGTTTGGTTGTTTGTTAAGGTGCACAATGTTTGGGAAATATTGTCTTTTTCAATAATTTCAGTAAAATTATTAGTAGTAATATACCAAGCACGCCGAGTAATTGTCAAATAATTAGGTCCGCACGAATCTTATCTGATAAAAAGATGAGTGCTGATTTAAATTTGACAATTACTCAAGCGCGAGGTGTATTTTATGAGAGAATTTACCGATAAAAAATCGGAGAAACGACCATGAAGAGTTCAAATGAGATCAAAACGCCATTTGTATTTTGGTTGTGAAAACCCACAACAAATGGCGCAAAGGACAAGCGTGCATTATCGAAATGGTGAATGCAGCCACCTACAGCCACCAATCCGAAGGCAAATGGGTTTGTTACGCGCTTTGGGATTGGTCGGACGAACGATGGCCGTTTTGTTACGCCGTTCTCTTTGGTTGTCAAAGCACCAAAGAACATTATCGAAGCTAGTGGTAAATTTTCAATAAAAATTTTTTTACACAGCTTAATAAATTTAACGAAAGCTTCACTTGGCATATACGTAAGTGGTGAAATTTGCTGTCAGTATTAACATTAAACAATAATTAAAATTTGTTGGTGTTTATTGAAAATTTATTGGTGTTTATTGAAAATTTATTGGTGTTTATTGAAAATTTATTGGTGTTTATTGAAAATTTATTGGTGTTTATTGAAAATTTATTGGTGTTTATTGAACATTTATTGGTGTTTATTGAAAATTTATTGGTATTTATTGAAAATTAATTCATTTAATTATTGATATTTATTTATGTTATTATTGATAATTTATTTATTTAATTATTGAAAATGTATTTATTTAGTTATTAAAAATTAATTTCTTGACAATTTATTTACTTTTATTTATTAATTATTAAATGACCTTAAAGCATCATTTGGATTGGAAAATCTAAAAAAAATCAGATCAGGACATGCTCCTCTATTGGCCTTGCATCCAATTGCGGAGCAATGATGGCCCCAAGATTTAAGCATTGCAAGCTTAATTAAATTAAAAAACAGAGACATGAAAAGTAACACAAACTGTTTAATTTGATTTAAGAGGTTTGCACAAAAATTGCATCAGCTGTGAGTGCCAAGCAAGCAGTTAACAAAAGTAATAAAATGTCAAAAACACATTGCATCATACTGTCTGCTATGGAAACTACCATCGCCACCACCAGGGGATTAAGTTTATGGATTGGCTCTGCCCAACTGCAAGATGGCGGTGAAATGGCCGTTCTGTGTTATTCTGTGTTTGAAGCTTCTGCCCACTTGTTGCAAGAGTACGTAGGAAATGTTAAATTGGGTTCTTGTTGGTTCTTTTTGGCCATTTTGGTATTTGATTTGAATATCAAAGAAAATAATTTGTTGACATTAATTCAGTCAGTCGTAAAATTATAACCTATTATCCCTTTATCTTATTTCTTTTTCTTTTTTTTATTATTATTCTTATATGAATGATTCGGCAGATTCTTTTTTTAAATTTGGAGGTAGAGCAGTTGTTTTTGTTGTAAAATATTGCTCGTAATATCCAATAAAAGATACGCATTTCAATTCTATTTTAATGTTTACTTGTTCTTAAAAAATGGCGGGAGTAATGCGACGGGCGCGCACTAGACGGCGATCGATAACGGCTTATACAAATTGGAATTGATCAGTTTTTGATTTAAATTTAGATGGAATAAATGATTTTAATCGTAAAATCTATCGCGATTGTTAAATAAATTATTTATAGATTTGTATTTGGTTAAAAATAGATGGCCAATCGCTGGAGTCGAGATTACATCATTCTGCCTTGAAGTTCTTCATTCTTCTATATAGAAGCTTCTAGCACTTGTTGCGAGAGAACTTCGTTCGATTCCAAATAACTAGCAAATGGCTCCTCTTTTAGCTTATTGGAGAATCCGCGGTGTAATAAAAGAAATTTTGGATGTTTAATTATCGTTTTAAATAGCTTAATTTTATTTAATTTGAATTTTTTGGCAGTTGGCGCAGCCGATCCGACTTTTGCTCAACTATGTCGGACAGGAGTTTGAGGATAAGAAATACGAAACCGGTCCGCCTCCCAATTACGATAAATCGGGCTGGCTTAATGAGAAATTCAGTCTAGGATTGGATTTTCCGAACGTAAGAAATGTTGGGCGGGAATTTCGATTGATTTTGACTATTTTTTTTTGGTTTTGATTTGGGGTTTCGGGTTTTTTGTGAATTTCTTGCATATTTTTGGGTTCTTTTAGTTTTTTTAAATTTTTTTTTTTGGTTTTTGTTGGTTCTTTTTGGTAATTTTGGTATTTTTTTTGAGTTTTTTTGTTGTTTTATTTTTTTTTGGTTTTTTTGGTTTTTTTTAAAAAAAATTTTTGCGTTTATTGGGTTCTTTTTGTTTGTTTGTTTTGAGTTTTTTTGACACTGTTTTGACATTTTTTGATATTTTTATATTTTTCGACAATTTTTTTGACATTTTTTGATACTTTTTGACATTTTTTGATATTTTTCGACATTTTTTGATATTTTTCGACATTTTTTGACATTTTTCGACATTTTTCGACATTTTTTGACATTTTTTGACATTTTTTGACATTTTTCGACAATTTTTGATATTTTTCGACATTTTTTTATATTTTTCGACATTTTTTGATATTTAACGACATTTTTTTATATTTTTCGACATTTTTTGATATTTCTCGACATTTTTTTCTTTTTTTCGACATTTTTTGATATTTTTCGACAATTTTTGATATTTTTCGACATTTTTTTATATTTTCGACATTTTTTGATATTTAACGACATTTTTTTATATTTTTCGACATTTATTGATATTTTTCGACATTTATTGATATTTTTCGACATTTATTGATATTTTTCGACATTTATTAATATTTTTCGACATTTATTGATATTTTTCGACATTTATTGATATTTTTCGACATTTTTTTTTATATTTAACGACATTTTTTTATATTTTTCGACATTTACTGATATTTTTCGACATTTATTGATATTTTTCGACATTTATTGATATTTTTCAACATTTATTGATATTTTTCGACTTTTTTTTTTATATTTAACGACATTTTTTGATATTTAACGACATTTTTTGATATTTAACGACATTTTTTTATATTTAACGACATTTTTTGATATTTAACGACATATTTTAGTTGCCGTATTTTATTGACGAAGATGTAAAGTTGTCACAAAGCGGTGCAATCATGCGCTACTTGGCTGAGAAACACAATCTGGGTAATTATAGTTGATAAACGTAGTTTGCGTATTAGGAAATTGTATAAGAAATTGGATAATACCGTCTGCGGCAGGTAGTCTTTCAGTACACTTCCGGTATTTTGAAACAAAACCTAAAATTGCTTGATTTAGATTTCTATGGAAATTAACTTAAAATCAACCTTATTTTCACGAAAAATAATATAAAATCGCTAATTTAATTTTTAAAACAACAATTTGTCACGTGCATTATAGAAAATAACTTAAAATGAACGTTATTTTCACGAAAAATTACACCAAATCACAAATTTTATGTTTTTTAAACGGAAATAAACGTTAAATTAGCAATTGTATGGAAAATTCCTGTACTTTAACTTAAAAATTATTTTTAAAAATGTCGTTTTTTTACGTAAAACGATATAAATCTTTGGTTTTACGCAACAAAAAAACCTCGTTTTGAATTTCCCGTTACATTAAACGTAATATCTTGTTGAAAAATATCATTGTTTAATTTTTAATTTTGTTTTTAGTTCCAGATAAGATGTCCGAGAAAAGCAGAATGATGATGGCGGAGTATCAAATCGTTGATTTACGGAACGAATTTCTTCGTATGTGCTACTCGCCCGATTACGTAAAACCAAAAAAAATAAATTAAAATTAAACCCAACATGAATAATTCGTTAATATATTTCCATTTTAGGACGAAATCAAAGACGTATTTTCGAAAAAACTTCCGGACGTCTTCAAATCGTGGTCGACATTTTTGGGAAAATCGAAATGGATTTCCGGCGATACAGTAAGTCAACTGGAAAAAGACGAAATTCAAAATGGCGCATAAAGGTTTCTGCTTCCAGTTGAGTTATGTCGATTTTATGATCTATGAGCTTTGTGACCAAATCCGCACATTCAAAGAAGATGTTTTGAACGATTTCGTCAACTTGAAGGAATATATGGATCGATTCGAGGTTAAAATATAATTAAAAAGTAAATTTTTGATAAAAAAAAAAAATTTTTCAGGCTTTGCCGGCCGTAGCGGAGTACATGAAGAGTGAGAAGTTCATCAAGAGCCCCATCAATAGCAAGATGGCGAAATTCGGCGCCGAATAATCGATTTTTATCGATTTTATCGATTCTAATGATGTTTGAATGATTTTTATATTTTGGGCATTGATTGTGAAGTATTTTTGCAAAATATTTAAAAAAATAAATCATCGCTCGCAGGATTGAATACCGACAAAAATTCTGCAAACTACGAGGATTTGTCGATTTATTTCGGTACCGGTCCCGCAATTCGACCGGTTCGGGCCGATTAATCGCAACCGGATCCCAAACTAACCGAAAGGAAAGAAAAAAACGAATGTTTCATTTTTGTTAATTTTTTAAATTAAAAAATTTAAAAATAGTTTTGTGTAGTTATGAATAATAGTTTAATTTGTATTTTTTTTATTATTTTAAATTTGGATGTGGAGCAGTTGTTTTTGTTGTAAAATATTGTTTGTAATATACAATAAAAGATATGCATTTCAATTCTATTTTAATGTTTACTTGTTCTTAAAAAATGGCGGGGGTAGTGCGACGGGCGCACACTAGACGGCGATCGATAAAGGCTTATACAAATTGGAATTTATCAGTTTTTTATTTAAATTTAGTTGGAATAAATCATTTCAATCGTAAATTCTATCGCGATTCTTAAATAAATTAATTATAGATTTGTATTTTAGATAAAAATAGATGCCCAATCGCTGGAGTCGAGATTACGTAATTCCACCTTGACGTCAAGGACAACTACTCCATTTTTCCATTCACTTAAAAGCTTCTAGCACTTGTTGCGAGAGAACTTCGTTCGATTCCAGATAACTCGCAAATGGCTCCTCTTTTAGCTTATTGGAGTATCCGCGGTGTAAGATAAATTAATTTTGGATGTTTAAAATTTGTTTTAAATAGCTTAATTTTATTTTATTTAAATTTTTTGGCAGTTGGGGCAGCCGATCCGACTTTTGCTCAACTATGTCGGACAGGAGTTTGAAGATAAGAAATACGAATGCGGCCCGCCTCCAAATTACGATAAATCTTGCTGGTTTAATGAGAAATTCAGTCTAGGATTGGAATTCCCGAACGTAAGAAATGTTTAGCGGGATTTTCGATTGATTTTGACTATTTTTTTGGGGTTTTGATTTGGGTTTCGGGTTTTTTTGTGAATTTTTTGCATATTTTTGGGTTTTTTTAGTTTTTTTTATGGGTTTTATGTTTTTTTAAATTTTTTTGGGTTCTTCTTGGTTCTTTTTGGTAATTTTGGTATTTTTTTTTGAGATTTTTTGTTGTTTTATTTATTTTTGGTTTTTTTGGTTTTTTTTTTAAAATTTTTTTTGCGTTTATTGGGTTCTTTTTGTTTGTTTGTTTTGAGTTTTTTTGACATTGTTTTGACATTTTTTGACATTTTGATTTTTTTCGAAATTTTTTGATATATTTCGAAATTTTTTGATATATTTCGAAATTTTTTGATATTTTTCGGCATTTTTAAATATTTTTCGAAATTTTTTGATATTTTTCGACATTTTTCGAAATTTTTTTGATATTTTTCGACATTTTTTTGATATTTTTCGACATTTTTCGACATTTTTCGACATTTTTCGATATTTTTCGACATTTTTTGATATTTTTCAACATTTTTTTGACATATTTGTGTTTTTAGTTGCCGTATTATATTGACGAAGATGTGAAGTTGTCACAAAGCGGTGCAATCATGCGCTACTTGGCTGAGAAACACAATCTGGGTAATTATAGTTGATAAAAGTAGTTTGCGTAATAGGAAATTGTATAAGAAATTAAAAATTGCGGCAGGTAATCTTTCAGTATACTTCCGGCATTTTGAAACAAAACCTAAAATTGATTGTTTTTAGATTTCTATGAAAATTAACTTAAAATCAACTTTACTTTCATGAAAAAATGATATAAAATCGTTAATTTAATTTTTAAAACAACAATTATATGTTTTTTATGTTTTTTAAACGGAAATTAACGTTAAATTGTAATTAACGTCAATTGTATGGAAAATCCCTGCATTTTAACTGAACAATTATTTTTAAAAATGTCGTTTTTTTATGTAAAACGATATAAATCTTTGATTTTACGCAACAAAAAATCTCGCTTTGAATTTCCCGTTACATTAAACGTAATATCTCGTTGAAAAATGTCGTTGTTTAATTTTAATTTTGTTTTTAGTTCCAGATAAGCTGACCGAGAAAAGCAGAATGATGATGGCGGAGTGTCAAATCGGTGATTTACGGAACGAATTTGTTCGTGTGTGCTACTCGCCCAATCACGTAAAACCAAAAAAAAATTAAATTAAAATTAAACCAAAAATAATTTTTTGATATATTTTCATTTTAGGACGAAATCAAAGACGAATTTTCGAAAACACTTCCGGATATCTTCAAATCTTGGTCGACATTTTTGGGAAAATCGAAATGGATGTCCGGCGATACCGTAAGTGAACTGGAGAAAGACGAAATTCACAATGGCGCATAAACATTTCTGCTTCCAGTTGACTTATGCCGATTTCATGATCTATGAGCTTTTTGACCACATCCGCACGTTCAAAGAAGACGTTTTGAACGATTTCCCAAACTTGAAGGAATATATGGATCGATTCGAGGTAAATATGTAATTAAAGTGTAATTTTTTGATACAAATTAGGGTTTTATAAGGCTTTGCCGGCCATTGCGGAGTACATGAAGAGCGAGAAGTTCATCAAGAACCCCATCAACAACAAGATGGCGAAATTCGGCGGCGAATAATCGATTTTTCGCGATTTTCTCGATTCTAATGATCAAATTTGAATAATTTTTGTATTTTGGGCACCGGTTGTGATACATTTTTGCTACACATTTAAAAAAATAAACAAAATTTGAGTTTAAAAACAATTTATTTCGTTTGTCGGTTATCGATAATTTCGATAATTTTTTCGAACTCCGAGGATTTGTCGATTTATTTCGGCAGCAGTCCCGCTATTTGACCGGTTCGAGCCAATTAATTGGAATTGGATTCCAAACTGTCTGGCGTGGTCGGGCCGAGAACAATGCGAGATCGGACGAATCGAAATCAATAAACGAAAGTACTTTAACGAGCATTTTTGCTATCGTTCCGTCCTGCATGAGTCGTAATTCCAACTCCAAAAGCATCAATCCGAATCGATCGGCGATTTTTAGATCGGCGCCATATGCCAAAAGAAAAATGGCCGCTTCCGGTCGTCGTGTCATGCGGAGTTGTACGTTGTCGAAACAAACGTGACGTAAGCAGCTAAAACCTTTTAAAAAAATAAAATAAAGTTAAAATCTGTCGAACTAACGGTTTGATTTAATATTTTATTAATTTATTTTACCTGCGCAGTCGATGATGTTGATATCTGAGTCGTTTCCGATTAGGGCTAGAAGTTTCAAGATGGCGCCATAACAACAGGTGTGCTACGGTAGCCGGGTAGTTACATCAAGCAACTAATAATGCATAATCACGTGAAAACAAGGTATTTTACTAGAATTTGCTTTTTAGATTTTAGTAAATTTAGTGTGTTGTGAGGTTTAAGATTATTTAAGATCATTTTAACTAATAAAAAAAATGTAGCAGATGCAAAAGATTAAACGGTTTACGGAAGCTGCGAAGTACCAGTATATTTTTAAATACTTAAAATATTTTTATTATTATTTTAATTACAGTTAAAATTGGAAGAAAAAAAAATACATTTTATTTTATTCGTTGTATTGGCAATTCGTTTTCACTGTTAATCAAATCATACTGCAACCCTGTGATGATATCACTGCATTTGCTTTGAATGGCCACAACATCCGAATAGTTCACTTTACTCTTCCAAGCAAAAGCTGCCACTTTCGAGTCTCTTTTGGTTGAATATGGCCCACCACTAGGCTCATTCTGTTGCAAATGAGTGTGGCTTTTTAAATATCTCAACACATTCCCATGAATATTTAATTCCAAAAACTTAAACAACTGTTTGACTTTCTCCTCCGGATAAAGCGAAACATCCTCATACCGAAGAAGGAGAATTCTGTTTGGATATTTCTGATTGATCAAATTCATTGTAACCAAATCATTCCTCATAGCTGAACAAACCATCTCAGGATCAATGCAGGACTTAGTGTTTTGGCACCAATCAAGCTTCAAGCGAGAACTTACAATTCCTCGAGGATCCCGGACCAAATAAATAATTTTTAATGCCGGATACTGGTCAAAGAGTTTCATAATAGGTTCTAGGGATATTCTGGTGACCTTCATCACTTGGAATGGGAACTCATTGCACATGGCTGACACAAACTTTGCATCAAAGCATAGTTTGGGCCATAAGCGGCAACTTGTCCACAGTCTAGTGTTGTGTTGGAACAGGAATTGGTTGTCCACTTCTTTTACCCATTTCAAGTAGTAGTCATTTTGGGGAGAAAATTTACAGCTGAATAAATCTGAGAGTAGTCCAACAGCTTTTTCTTCCATTGTCTCATTGATGACATCACTGCCGCTGACTGAATGCAGAGGCTCAAAATGATAGAAAGTTCCTGGGTATTGGTTGAGAATGTCTCCGACAAATGTCGATCCGCTTCGCCAATAAGTTAACAGCAGCACTTGTTTCTTCTTCAGGTTTAATGGTGGCAATGAGCTCAGGCCACCAGATTTGCTAACAAATTGTGTTAGGGAGTTTACGCCGAATAGTTCTATTTGTATGCGAAGCCGCGCTTTGTTTATGGCGTATTTCTGTGGATTGGCGAGGAAGGATTGGACATCGGTGTTGAGCGGAACTATTCCAGATATGGTGTGGGGTTTTCTGGCTGGAAATTTTACTGCTGGGTAGTTCCTAACTTTGGATTGGCTGCTGATTATTGATGTTTTTTTGATCTTGGGTATGTCCACAATTGGTGCAGCAATGGGTATGGAGCTGACCATGGATTTTTTTGTGGATTTTGTTTGATTTTCCACAATGTGAATCACCTAATAAAAATAAAAATAAAATATTGTTTTGAAATATACAGGAATTGTTAGTTGCAATCAGATGTGAATGCATGACTCAAACTTCTGGTTCCAGTTTGTAAATTTCTCTTACTTCCTGTTTATAATGTATGCAGTGTTTGTTTGTTTAGGTAAGTTGTATACCAACCAACAAAAACAACAAACTGGCTGTGCTGCCAGTGGAAGATGTAAACTTATTGTGGCCTTGAGACCAGGAGACTTTACAAACTGCTTAAAGAGCCCTCCAACATATTTAGGGGGCCCCTCAACATGGTTAGAGGGCCCTCCAGCATATTTAGGGGGCCCCTCAACATGGTTAGGGGGCCCTCTAACATATTTAGGGAGCCCCTCAACTTGGTTAGGGGACCCTTCAACATACTTAGTGGGACCCTCAATATACTTCGCTTACAAATATGTACATGCATGCATATACTTTTTAACTGGGGGCTGCTGTTGTGTCAGGAGTCCAGAAACTTCATTAGCCTCATAGTAGATCCACCATGTGTGCTGTTAACCAAAACCTCAACATTTTCTTTATAAATTAGCAAATTTTCTTAGTTAGCGAAAGTTATCGGCAAAGTTGCTCGCTAATGCTAAACCCGCAGCTATTTTAGCAAATTATAGCTGGAATTAGTGATTTTGGTCTAATATCTAGTTAGTGAAATGCAAACATTCAGTAATAGTGTGTGATTATCTCAAATCGACAAAGGTTTGCTAATTGCCGATAGAGCGCGTGAAAGGTTCAATCTGCGAGAATTCCAAAGTTGCGTCGCTAGTGCCGCATAATTTACGAATGCCACAATGCCACAATGTCAAATAAGTGGATCGGAATTGAGACAGGTTCTCTTTTCCTAAGTTGCCGACTGCAACGGGCTCCCACTCCAACTAATTATTTATTGACAGAATGCAAACCGTAGGTAGTCAGTAAATCTAAATAGATTTACTTTTGGATCGCGCCTACTTGATTAAGAAAGATTCAATAGAATTCACGGACTGTAGATTTGAATAAATCTAGAGATAAAATCTTGAAATGCGAGTTAAATCGGAATCGATTTAAACTCTAATTTTGGGGTAAAATGGAAACTCGAAGAAAATAGTAAATCTGAATAGATTTACTAAGAATCTTTGGTAAATCCAATGTGAATAGATTGAATTCACCGGTACCAAAAATTCCTTTACCAGATGGTAATGGTATTGTGGCGATGCCAAAAGTCGGCCGAATACCCCCGAATAGTGAAGATTCAAGATGTCAGCCAGAAGTGCAACACAAAAGAACCACGAAGCCCCAAAAGTGGCAAAAGACCCGATAAAACTACAAATCCATGAGGCGAAACCAGATTTACGAAGGAATTACAACAACTCCGATGCGAAAACCAATCGAGATGTCGTAATTACTAAAAACTTGCTGGTTTTATCATTTAAATTGTCGAAAGCTTCGAGCTCGAAATTGTTAGTATTAGTGATTGATAAATAGCCATTTGTCGGCGTAGTTTTTGTATAAATGTTAAATAATATTGCCGAGGATAATTTACGCTTGAATTATTCCCCCTAAGCCAATAAATTGTGCGTATGTTTTTGGAAACCTTGTGTCAATAGTTATCTATCTCATTCACACTTGCGCAAGCCCGATATCGCAGCTTTTGGTTAAAAATGTGGTTGAGGTTTTGGTCTTGTGAACTTAACTCCCTGAAGTAGTATTTCTTTCCTAAGGTCGAAATCGTCACAAGTTACATCATACATTGCAGATCCAAAATGGTTTTGGACACATAACTATCATTACAGCGGTAACCGAGCGCAGAAAATTACATACGCTGTTTACCGACTTGCAGTTTTCTCTAACAATCTTTTCCAGGAAATTGTACAACTAAAAGAGCAGTCTGGGCTTGGACACAAAACTAATGAATATGCGTAACAGTTAACTGCCATGTGCAAGAGCAACCAAGCGCGAAGGCGAGGAAAACAACCGATGAATGGTTGCCACCTACGCTCTATAAAGTCATCAGCAGACCATAAACGATGACCATCAGTTATAAACAGCTATGACAATTAGTGACCTGTAAATGAAAATTATTCAAATATTTTTAATTTATACCTGGGTGTCATAACCATCCAGTGATGAAGTTCCTGTGAAATTCTTTGATGCATAGATGACCAGACACAAAATAATGACAAAAGAAAATGCAAAAAATAATTTTCTCATCCGAATCATTTTCTCTCTGGCGTTTCCTGACCATTTGATACTTCCTCCAGTTATGAATAAAAACTGTAAAAACAAGAAAACATAAGTAATCAATGATGAAAATCAATTTTCCAGTGTTTTAATTAAGTTGATATGTTTTATTTTGTGTGATTTAAAACATGCCAAGTGAATGACCTCTTTGGAAGATGAACTTAGACATTTTAAAGGCTTGTATGAATCCAGTTTGCTATGAAATAAAGATACACACACTTTCTATTTAGGTCAAAATGCATTGCAAGTGGTCAAACATGTTGCAACCAATGGACAATTTAGTCCAAAACAAAACAATTTGTGTTTAAAATGTAACCAACTTGTAAATCAGTGTTAAAAATGTCTAAAAAATGTCTAAAACTTACATTTTTGTGTATTTTCCTTTAAATATTTAACTATTTAACAGGAAATTGATCACAATTGACTTACCAATAGCAATTTTGATGAGGTTTTGTGTGTTTCAGTGGACAGAAATGAAAAACCAACCGCTGGCTATTTTTTGTGTATGTATATATATCCTGCAAGGAGGCAGTGAAGGAACTGGTTTCTAAAAATCGCCTGAGGCATGGGTTTAAAAAAAAAAAAATAGCTGACCTTTCTTCATGGAATGGCTTAGGAACATTTCATTTGTGGTTGGGTTGTAATTTTAGATGCATTTTTGTTTTTTCTGGTCAGGTGTGGACAAATTGTTGTGGTTCCACCAGTTCCACCTTGGAAAATGCAGGAAATGACGTGGGAATTATCTGGGTGAAGTGTTTTTGTCACAAATCCTGCCTTGGGGGAAGCAAAGAGGTGACCATGAAAAGAATTTAGGTCGAAAAGCATTAATTTTTGTGAGTTATTTTTATTTGTGGATTTATTTCCCATAGGGATAACATGGGGAAATATTTCTGTGGGCAATTTTTATGCATTTTAACAGTGGGAAGTTGATGTGCAGGGAAATCCTGGTTTTGGTAAACAAAAGAAAGGGTTTTGTAATTAAGGAACTGGGTCTGACCTGTTGGGGGAAATTATCATGGAGGTTAAAGGTCAAAAAACCTTGACAGGAAGTAGTGTTTGTTTATTTTTGGTGGTTTGTAGCATTGATGTGGCACTTGATTTTGATTTTTGGATGGAAATGTTTTGTGACATAATGTTAGATGGTGGATTTTGGTTGATTGTTAATTTATTATCATGATTTGTACACATTGTTACACTTCAATCAGGTCATTGGTAGTGGATGACAGTTTTGAGTTGTGTTATCTCAATGGTTGGAGATTGTAGCTCAATTGTTTGCCACTTTAAAAAAGTAATAAACTGCTTGTGTTATACAAAGGGGAAAATAGAAACTTTAGAAAAATGTCATGATTTGGTAATTTCTTTGTTTTGTAGCCTCGTCATTGAGTTAAATCTTTAGTTTGGAGTGTAAATCCCCATAATTTGGCTTTTTTTAATCATGATTTTCACTCTGAGCCCTGCGTAACCTCATTTTACAAAGGACGAATCGCAAATAACGAAATCGAAAGTTTCACAACAGCCCACAAGTCAAGGAAAGAAGAATTTAAAAAATAAATAAATTCAACACAGAAAAATAATTTTAAATAAATAAATCTAGATCTAAAATAACAGTTTAAAATTTAAATTTTCCCTCCAAGACAACCCCAAGACGCTAGTAAACAAGAAAATACGGTTTTATATAAAATTCCCTAGTGACGAAATTACGAAACAGTCGAAACCTCACGACACAGTGCTGGCACCTACAGACAAAATTAAACAACGCTTAAAAACCAACTAAAGCAATTTAAATCAACTAAAAATCCAAAGTAAAATACAAATTTTTATTAAAACCAAAAATAAAAAAAAATTTTATTGATTTATTCAGATGCTCATCAAACTCGCCAATCAAGGTCACGGAGTGTCGTCCTCTATCTACCACTTCAAAAAAGACGATATCGGCGAAAACAAATGAAATAAACATCGCTAAACAAATATTTTTTATTGATAACTCGATTTCAGCAGTTAACACTCAACATCTCTACAACAAAACAAAAAAATCAACACGTGGGAAATATTAAAATACAAAATAAAACGCAAGTTCAGTGCTCCCGCCATCGGTGCCGGACGGTCGGCCACTTGGAAGGATCGCTTGACGTATCAGAATCTGCCGGCAGGAGCCAAACCGATGCCACAGATATACGCACGAACTCACTATCGCGCATCGCATCTGCGCAACCCCAATTCCCCCTGTTTGTCATTATCCAACCAAATCTGTGAATGAACTTCGCGTCGCCTAACGAATAGAGACAAAGGAGGGAGGGTGGGGGTACACCGGGTACACTTGGCGCCTCGAATGGGGACTCGCAGTCGGCTGAGTGACGTCACATTGGAATGAGACCAGCTACGCACATGCGCAGTAATCACTCGACGGTATTTGCGGCTTCTCGTCCGAATGTTTATTCAGCGCCTCGTATAGTGGGCCCCGCAAGGCCGCAGGGGTCCGCGGGGCCCCGTGGGGTCCTAAATTAGCCTTCTCGAGTGAAATAAGATGAAATAAAAATATTTTTTTTTATTGTTCCGAAATTATCACGAGAATTGTTCTAATTTTTCTGCGATTGTAGCGTCATAAGATACGCCCTGCAAGGCGCCGGTTGGGAATCAATTGTCCCGTCTTCCGTCTAGTTGCACTACTGTTATTTTTGAAAAATTAAAAAAAAAAAAGAAAACCGTTTGTTTTATTTTTATTTTTATTATTTATTTAAAATAAAAACGCGAGGACAATATTTAAAACTACGGAATGTAATCATAGCGGTAATTCGATTTGTTATTTGCGCAACAATCACCGAAGACATGGGGCGCGCCAAAAAGTCTAGACGAATCACGTGCCCGCGCGCCGTCCAATGGCGACGCGGCATGGAGAATACGGCGACGAGTCAATAACAAGACACAGGGGGTTGTGGGCGCCAAGGAGGCCACCGCCATAGTGGAGTCGAGGAATTTGCACGCTAAAGACGCCATTCCCCATCGTGCACCGAAACATTTGCAACGCGAACCAACCGACCAGGATTCACAACATCGCAACGAGTCCGACTCGAATCCAACTCGAATCCAACTCGACCTGTCTCGTATGTCTTTATCCACTCCCGTGTGGCGCTGCCACCCTAGCGGCGGAGGAGTACAACAATGCCGCGGCGGCCCAGCGTGAGTGCACGAAAAACGCGAAAAATCGTCGAAAATCGGACGATTTTAATGGTTTAAACGATCCAAAGTGTATTTTGGGTGGTTGGAAGTGTGTTTAGTCGTGTTGGTCAAGTTTTCAACTCTGTTTATCGTGGGAAAATCGATTTTGAATGAGCTCGGATTGTCGGTGCGGGAGGCTGAAAAACAGCCTGTGCGCACACTATGCTTCCCGTTCATGTTTCGCACTAAGCGCGCACTGGTGAAACGGCTGTCGAAACACCAGCTCGAACTCGGCACCGGCGACCATGAAACCGGGAGTCCGCTGGAGAACAACATGGAGCAAGTGGTGAAAAGTGCCGCAAACTTGATGCTCAAGAAACTGAACGTGCGCCAGCTCGAGTTGCTCGTCGCGAGTGTCGAGAGCAAAGGGGGGGATACGAGCGCCGGCTGTTTGCTGCTGGACAAGGGGGACGTGAGGGTGGGCTGTCGGACACTGCCGCCGCACTTTCTCTGCTGTTTGCTGCTGCGCTGGCCCGATCTCAAGCAGCCGTTCGAACTCAAACGGCTCGCTTCGTGCTCGGCCAATCACGACGATCCTGTGTATATTTGTTGCAATCCTTACCATTGGAGTCGGCTGTGTAAACCAGGTACGAAATTTCGCTTTTATTTTCCAAAAAATGTGTCAAAACGATTAAAAAATTAAGGAAATTAGTCGTTTTTTACGTTGGAATTCATTTTTTGATCGTTTTTGAGTGTTTATTTAGGGTGATTTGATGATAAACTCTTGAATCGGGTTTTAGTGTTTCCGTTTTTCTAAAAACGTTAGAATACTTTTATTTTTTAAAATTATTATTTACGAGTTTATTTCGTGTTTTTAAAGTAAAAAATTGGTGTTTTTGAGGTTTTTGATGGGTTTTTGACTTTTTTTTTTTATAAGGTACTGCAAAACCCTTGAATCAGGTTTTAGTGTTTTTCGTTTTGCTAAACGCGTTAAAATTCTACTATTTTAATTATTTAAGGGTTTATTTATTATATATTTATTGTTTTTAAAGTAAATAATTGATGTTTTTGGGTTGTTTCGATGGTTTTAAGCCGGTTATTAACGTTTAATGTTATTTTTAAAAGTATTTTTCGTGTTATGCTATGACCGTTAGGGTTAGTCGTTTAAATTCGTTTAAATTCGTTTTAAACTCAAAAATTATTTGAAAAAATGTTTTTTTAGGGATAAATATTGTTTTATTCGATAAAATAAACTAATTTTTAATGTTTTATAAGAATTTTTCTAAAAAAAAAACAAATTTTTCCGTTTTTTTCAGAAACCCCACCACCACCCTATAGCAAGTTCGCTTTAGAACGGTTTAAACCAGAGGGTAAGTAGGTCAATTCCGACCAAAATTTCTATCGATATTTCCATTTTTTTCCCATTTTTTTTTCCAATTCCCACTCGTAAATATTTATATAATCAATTAACAAACACACATCCAGACCTTAATCTCTCGAATTCGTCTCACATTTCACTTAATATCACTTTACGCATCAACTTTTATCAACTCCCTCTTATCAACATAACTTCCATTTAAAAAAAATGACAAAAATTTGCAATTTCTACACACAGACCGGGCACCGAGCGAACCAGTTTCGTTGGAAACAGGAGGCACCAACCAGTACGGGTCTTTGAGCAGTCAGCAAACAGGTAAATAAAATAAAAATAAACAATTTCACCTTTTCTGCACACAACTGGTTTTTCGCTGTTGAAATATGTAAACAAAAGGATTTTTGTGGTTTTTTTTTTTTTTTTTTTTTTTTTTTTTTTTTTTTTTGAGAATAATAATAATAATAATAATGGCGGCTAGTGGCAGCATTGACCCAGTGTGTTTGACCCAACTCTCACCTGAAGGGAGTAAGCAATGGTGCAGCCAGGGTTGCCCAAGTTGTGAGGAATTAATCAGATTTCAATAGAAAGGACGTTTCAATGCCGTTCAGTACAAATGTGATAATGTTGCGAGTGAAGAAATACGAACCCCTACCTGCGTGAATGTTATCACGGGTTGATAGGGGTCATTGATTAGCGATTTAGGAGGTTTTTTGGGGGGTTTTGGGGCCCTAAGTGTAAAATTAATTTTTTTTTGGAAATTTGTTTGAGTAAAAAAAATTTTTTTTTTGGGTTTGAGGGGCCCCGAATGTACGGGGCCCCTTCTCCCGCGAGTCTTGTCGTTTTTTTCGGGGGGGGGGGGGGGGTTT
>JAQFXT010001214.1:0-19631 GCA_034683725.1 Strigamia crassipes | reverse complement strand
CAAAATATTAAAATTTTGAGCAAAATATTAAAATTTTGAGCAAAATATTAAAATTTTGAGCAAAATATTAAAATTTTTGAGCAAAGTGTTGAAAATTTGAGCAAAATATTGAAAATTTGAGCAAAATATTGAAAATTTGAGCAAAATATTGAAAATTTGAGCAAAATATTGAAAATTTGAGCAAAATATTGTAAATTTGAGCAAAATATTGAAAATTTGAGCAAAATATTGAAGTTTTGAACAAAGTATTGAAATTTTGTGTTACAATTTAAAATTTTAAACTAAAAATTAAAATTTTGGACTAAAAATTAAAATTTTGGACTAAAAATTAAAATTTTGGACTAAAAATTAAAATTTTAGACTAAAAATTAAAATTTTGGACTAAAAATTAAAATTTTGGGTTAAAAATTGAAATTTTAAATAAAAAATTGAAATTTTGAGTTAAAAATTGAGTTTCAATAGCAATATTGAAATTTTGAGTTAAAAATTGAGTTTCAATAGAAAAATTAAAATACTTTCTACAAAAATAAAATATTCTCCAAAAAAAAAAATATATTCTCCAAAAAAAATCCAACATTTCCAAAAAAAATCCAAAATTTTCCAGAAAAATCCAAAATTTTCCAGAAAAATCCAAAATTTTCCAGAAAAATCCAAAATTTTCCAGAAAAATACAAAATTTTCCAGAAAAATCCAAAATTTTCCAGAAAAATCCAAAATTTTCCAGATAAATCCAAAATTTTCCAGAAAAATCCAAAATTTTCCAGAATAATCCAAAATCTCCAAAAAAAATCCAAAATTTCCAAGAAAAACCTAAAATATCCAAAACAATTCCAAAATTTCCAAAAACTCCACAAAATTCCCCAGGAAAACAAACATTTCCAAGAAAAATACAAAAAAACAAGAAAAATCGAAAAATTTCCAAGAAAAATAAAACATTATCAACAAACAAATCTAAACCCAGTGATAAATCCAATTTTTATCTTAAAGAATTTTAAAGATAAAAACATTGAAATATTTCCCAATAGACTTAATTTTAACACCAAAACCAAATCAATTTCGAAAAATTACAATACTTCCCATTCCCCACCAAATTTTTCCTTAGAAATGGAAACGAGAAGTCCCATTAATAATCATCAAAGGAAGTGGCGGAAAAGCCTTTTGTTCAGGCGGAGATGTTCGAGGTACAAAACAAATTACAATTTCTAACAAAAATGTTTCTAAAAATATAAAAAAAAAAAAAAAAATTACATAATTTAGCCGCATTTGAAGCCTCCAAAGTCAACGATCCAAGTGCACACGACTTCTTTCGAGGAATTTATGGAATAGCATATATAGTCGACACGTTGACAATTCCTTACATTGCATTCATCGACGGCTTGACAATGGGCGGCGTAAGTAAAATCCATTTTAACCATCGTAAACCCATCCAAACATCAATAACTTATTGCCTCAGACAAAATCGTAATCTAAAACAAATATATTTCGATAGTTTTTGTTTTAAACTTGCGTTTTAAACCAATACGTACTTGTTTTCGCGTTGTGGTAGTTGATGAAGAAGCGGGAACAAAATGGCGACTGCCAAAATGTAAAGAACCACCATCTGGTGTCAAAACACTTAAGATTGTTATACGTTACAAAATTGTGGAAAAATAATCATAATAATACTATATAATAAGAAATCTTTTTATGTTTTAAAAATGTTATTTATTGAATTTTGGTGTTTTTTAGGGTGTTGGTCTGTCGTTACAAGGTACTCACAGGATAGCCACAGAAAAAACCGTTTTCTCAATGCCGGAAGTAGTCATCGGTAAAATATTTGTATTGCTTTTTATATCTACTTTCATTGAATTAAAATTAAAATTTAGGTGAAATTAATATTGTAGTTATGGTGATTCTGGTTAAGGCCGAAGATTGTTGCGTCTCTATTTCCCATTTCAATTGTTTAAAAATAAAATTCTAAAGGATAGATATGTATTTCCAGGCTGGTTTACTGACGTCGGTGCATCTCATTTCTTACCTCGCTTGCCGCACTGGCTCGGTACATTCTACGGGCTAACTGGACATAGGTTGACCGGACTGGATGTGCTAAAAGGTGGGATAGCAACACATTACTGCGAACGGTCAAAGGTAACAACCCACTTAAAACAAACTCAACAAAATTAAACAAAAACATTTTAAAATCTTGCAGTTAGCAACTGTGGAAAAAGATCTGATAAACATAACCGACACAAAACTAATAACGGAAATGTTAGACGACTACACCGAAACAGTGAGCCTACTGGAGCCTACCGAATAGGGTTGACAGTATGACCGGTTCTGATCCTACCTCCACCGTTCTACCTACCCTCAGGGTCGTCCTAATAATTTCACGCACCCTGGGCTAATTTCACGTGATCTAGGCTAATTTCAAGCTCCCTGGGCTAATTTCACGTGCTCTAGGCTAATTTCACGCTCCCTGGGCTAATTTCACGTGCTCTAGGCTAATTTCACGCACCCTGGGCTAATTTCACGTGCTCTGGGCTAATTTCACGTGCTCTGGGCTAATTTCACGCTCCCTGGGCTAATTTCACATGCTCTGGGCTAATTTCACGCTCCCTGGGCTAATTTCACGTGCTCTGGGCTAAAAATATCACGCATCCTTTGTCCCTTGTCGTACTCGAAAACCCTCCATATGATGGGGAGGTGCCTGGCACCTATCAGCACGCGGCATCCAGAAGCTGCAGTCCTTTAAACCCAATGGTTAAGGTGGCCCTGGCAACCCTAGATCGGTAAAAATGGTCGACCAAACACAAAACGTCCCGATCAACTAAAAACCACATATTGTTTTTGTTTATTACAGTATTTAAAGAACACAAATCACGATTTCAGTCTTCGTTGTCACTTGCATAAGATCCAGGAAAATTTTTCGAAAAATAGTATCGAAGAGATTTTCGAGGCCCTCCAGATGGAGGGTTCGGCGTGGTCATTAAAACAGCTAAAAGTGATGAAAAAAATGGTATTTTGTTGGTGATTAAATTAGAATTTTTATTGGTTTTATTATGTTGATTATTTTTTTAGTCGCCGACATCGTTAAAAGTGATCCATCGGATGATCCAGGAAGGACAGAAAAAGACTTTGATGGAATGTTTGAACATGGAGATGGGGATTTGCTATAAGTTTTTGGAAGAGCGAGGTGATTTCTATGAAGGAACACGAGCTGTTTTAGCGGATAAGGATTTCAAACCGAGGTGGTATCCATCTTCGGTGTGTAAAGTGAGTAAGGAGAAACTTGACTTCTACTTCGAGCCTTTGTCGCCGGCTTTTCTATTGAAGTTTTGATGGGATTCGAATGATTGAAGCAATTGGTTGAAATTTATGTCACGTTACACCTCCATTTTACTTAAATGGTGCATTTTTTAGATTAAAAATGCCAATTTTCATTTAAAAATATCCAATTTCGGTCTTCTTGTCGTGGACACAACACAACCTCATCCGACAGACTCCCTAACCGGTTTCTAACGTGATCGGCGAAGTAAAGCAACGGCTGATAGTCTGGGTCTTTCACCTCTTCTTGGGTGTCGCCATACTCCTCCAAATATTTTTTTATGTAAACTGTTCATTTTGTCTAAAAAAACCTATTTAAGTCTAAAATTTGGCAATTCATGGTATAAATATACCAATATTTTAGTCCAAAAATGCCAATATTTCAGTCTAAAAAATGCCATTTTTTCAGTCCAATAATGCCAATTTTTCAGACTAAAAATGCCGATTTGTCAGTCTAAGAATGCCAATTTTTCAGTCTAAAAATGTCAATTTTTGTCTAAAAATATAATTTTTTTTTATATAACCTGTTCATTTTGCTTTAAAAAAAACCTATTTAAGTCTAAAATTTGGAAATTATTGGGAGAAATATACCAATTTTTCGGTCTAAAAATCCCAATTTTTCAGTCTAAAAAATGCCGATTTTTCAGTCTAAAAATGCTGATTTGTCAGTCTAAAAATGCCAATTTGTCAGTCTAAAAATGTCAATTTTTGTCTAAAAATATCCATTTTTTTTATATAACCTGTTCATTTTGCCTAAAAAAAAACCTATTTAAGTCTAAAATTTGGCAATTATTCGTATAAATATACCAATTTTTCGGTCTAAAAATGCCAATTTTTCAGTCTAAAAAATGCCAATTTTTCAGTCTAAAAATGCCAATTTTTGTCTATAAATATCCATTTTTTTTATATAAACTGTTCATTTTGTCTAAAAAAAAAAATTATTTAGTCTAAAATCTGGCAATTTCTGGCCTAAAATTGCCAATTTGTGTCTAAACACAAATTGTTGTGCTATGTAATGCAATTTTTTTATTTTATGTTGGTGGTCCATAATTTTTGCATTCATGTAATTAAATAACATTAAAAAACTACCTGTAATAAAATATTTTACAATGTAATAAAGTTCAGTTACCTTTTTCAACTAGCGAGAAATTGTCTTTTTTAATTCTAAAATTTGAATTCACAATTGGTTTCTCAATTTTAGTTCTTCATTAGTTGGTAAAATGTCAAAAAATGTTTGGATTTTTTCATCGGTGACTTGCTCTAGCGTGGCCGGATTCCAAGCGGGTTTGTTGTCTCTGTCGATCAACAGCGCCCGAACACCTTCGTAAAAGTCGTTTTCTTCGAGAATTCTAGTCACAACGCGAAACTCCATTTCCAAACAATCCGAGAGAGACATTTTGGCGCCGTCACGGATCAAGCGCAGCGACAGTTTCAGCGACGTAGGTGACTAAAAATTAGAAATAATGTAATTTTTATACGTTAAAATAACAAAAAATTATTTTTTTTAGGCTAAATACAGTAAATTTACAATAAAAATTAAAATATCCAATTTTTATAACAAAAAAATAAGAAATTTCATGTAAATAATTTGAAATTCAATTTTTTGGACCAAAAAATTAAGTATTGTATTAAGACAGAATTAAAAAATTAATTTATAGACCAAAAAAAATAGAAAATTTTAGTAAAATAATTTTTAAATTCTATTATTTAAGACCAAAAACAGTTAAATTCAATTTTCTAGACCAAAAACAGTTAAATTCAATTTTCTAGACCAAAAAAATAATGATATTCAATTTTTTAGACCAAAAAAATAATAAAATTCAATTTTTTAAACCAAAAAAATAATGATATTCAATTTTTTAGACCAAAAAAATAAAAAAATTCAATTTTTTAAGACCAAAAACAGATAAAATTCAATTTTCTAGACCAAAAAAATAATGAAATTCAATTTTTTAGACCAAAAAAATAATAAAATTCAATTTTCTAGACCAAAAAAATAATGATATTCAAATTTTTAGACCAAAAAAATTATAAAATTCAATTTTTTAGACCAAAAAAATAATAAAATTCAATTTCTTAAACCAAAAAAAAAAAAAAAATTCAATTTTTAGACCCAAAAAGATAAAAAATTTAATTTTTTGTGCCAGAAAATAATAAAATTCAATTTTTTAGACCCAAAAAATTAAAAGTTTAATTTTGTCTGCCAGATTTTTACGAAAAACTAATAAAATTCAATTTTTAAAACCAATTTTTTGGTGAATCTTTTTGCCACGCGTCATACCATTTTGTTCAACGTTTCAACTTGCGACCGCGACCAATCGGAGTTTTCGTTTACTAAACTGGCGCAAATTTCTTCCATGGTGTCGAATGCGAAGTGTTTTCCAATCTGATTTAAATTCGCTTGCAGACTGAATTCTTTATCCTGGTTTTTCAAACCCTAAAAAAATCAACCAAACTATTAACTAAAATTACAATTAAAATTAAAATTTTTTACTTCAGTTGTATATTTATCTAAAATCTGACAAATTCCGGCCGGATCGGTCACCGCTAACAATTCCTGTTCTAAATTCGACATCTAAAAAACCAAATAAAATCAAAAAAAATTTGAAAATATTTTTAAAAAGTTAAAAAAAGAAAAAAATCCACAAAAATAGTCCAAAAAAAAAAAAAAAAATTCACAAAAATAGTCCAAAAAAAGAAAAAATCCACAAAAATAGTCCAAAAAAAGAAAAAATCCCCAAAAATAGTCCAAAAAAAGCAAAAAATTTTCAAAAATAGTCCAAAATATTCAAATATATTCAAAAAAAAGTCCAAAAAAGTGTTTCACTTTATTATTTCATCTTGTTTTAACTTTTTTTAGAATATATTTGGATATTTTTGATTTTTTTTGTGGATTATTTGACTTTTTTTGTAGATTATTTGACTTTTTTGTGGATTATTTGACTTTTTTGTGGATTATTTAACTTTTTAGGCTTTTTTAAACTTTTTTTTAGCCAAAAAACCAACTAAAAATCATAAAATTAAACCAAATCCAATTACTTTATTGAAATCACAAAAATGTGTCGCAATCCCGCCCTTCAACACGTCCAAACCGGTTAACCGGTAACCGGTGAGCCCGTAAAACGTACCCAAGTTGTCCGCCAAGCGTGGCAACACATAGGACCCTCCAACATCAGGAAACAAACCTAAAATCATTATAAATTTACCCACAACAATTTTTTTAAAATTAAAAAATGATTTATTTATTTTCACCTATGGCTGTTTCGGGCATTGCGAAAACGGTTTTTTCCGTCGCCACGCGATATTTACCGTGGACCGAGAGACCCACACCCTATAAAATAAAAATTAAATAAAAATTATAAATGGTTGAGCGATTTGTTTTGGTTTTGCTTACACCGCCCATCGTTATGCCGTGAGTTAAAGCGACGTATGGGATTTTGAAGGTTCCGATTAAATTATTAATGAGGTATTCTTGCTTGAAAAACTCCCATGCTGATGGATCTTTGTTTTTACCGGCTTCGGTAATGGCTAAAAGAATGAAATAATATATTTAGTCGTAGTTGTAAGGTTATGCGAACAGTTATTAATCATGGAAAATTGCCTATATTGCTCCCCCGTATAACCAGAGGAATAAAAAATGATGTTTTGTGTACAAATTGAATATTGGTGGACAAATTAAACATTTGCATGTAAAAATTGAATGTTTTGGTTGAAAAATTGAATATTATGATGTTGAAATTAAATGTTTTAGTGTAAAAGTTGAATAATTTGCGATAAACATTGAATATTTGTGGTAAAAATTGAATATTTTAGTGGTAAAAATCAAATATTTAGTGATAAGAATTGAATATTTAGTGATATAAATTGAAAATTTAGTGATAAAATTGAATATTTAGTGATAAAATTAAATATTTAGTAATAAAAATTAAGTATTTATGTTTTAAAATTGAATAATTCTAATCTTTCTTAACAAAACCAATTTTTCATAGTAAAAATCTAATTTTTCATCATGAAAATCAAATTCTTCGTATAACAAATCAAATTTTTCGTAGAAAAATCCAATTTTTTATTGAATAACTAATTTTCCATTGAAAAATCAATTTTTTACAGCAAAAAACCAATTTTCCATTGAAAAATCAATTTTTCATTAAAAAATTAATTTTGAACAACAAAAATCCAATTTTTAACAGTAAAAATCCAATTTTTAACAGTAAAAATCCAATTTTTAACAGTAAAAATCCAATTTTTAACAGTAAAAACCCAATTTTTAACAGTAATAACCCAATTTTTAACAGTAAAAATCCAATTTTTAACAATACAAATCCAATTTTTCAAATAAAAATTTAATTTTTCACTAAAAAAATCCAATTTTTCACCAAAAAAAATCCAATTTTCTACCAAAAAATCCAATTCTCTATCTTAAAAATCCAATTTTCCATCCAAAAATGCAATATTTCCTCACAAAAAAAAAACCATTTCTTACACAAAACTAAATTCGTCATTATATAACCCCAAAACTCAAACATTCTCTACCTCGTATATCTCCACCCGCACAAAACGCCTTTTCACCGCTTCCCTTAATAACAACAAACGACAACTCCGACTCCCATTTCTAAACAATCCAACAAATTAAATCACAAAAACGTCACCAACGACACAAAATAATCCCTCAAATACTTTCAACTGCGGATAAATTTTCTTCGCCATCGATAAATTAAGTGCATTCAGCGCTTTCGGTCGATTTAATACAATAATTCCCACTTTTCCTTTCGTTTCAAAAATCACATCTTCGCTCGTCGTCGCCATCTAAAAAAAAACAACAAAAATCAAACAAAAATTAATTTTTCAATAAATTCACTTTCCATTACCGTTCTAAGCAGATAAACTGACTTATGTAAGCTCCGTCTTGCTAAAACACCGCTATTGGCCCAGATTTTTATCATTTTTGACGTTTAAAAGCAATTAATTGAACCGAGAAACCCGATAGTCGTTTCGCCATGCCATATTAATTCTCCGATAACACAACAGATGGCGTTTAGTATATAAACTAGAAACAGACCAACCCACTACGATACGTAATCGATAAAAATCTTTTTTTATTGTTAAAATAAACAAAAGCTTAAATAAAATCAAAATTACGATTAAATCTTTGATTTTACATATCTAGTTTACATTTTATATTTATTTTACTGCAAACATAAATCTGTTGTTAGTTATTTGACCAAAGCGCCATCTCTTGTCAACTCCTAAAACAAATCACATAACAATTAATTTAGGGTTAAATCTTTTAGAAAAAATTAAATTCCAAGAGTAATATTTAATGAAATATCAAGTTATGCATCAAAATAAACCAGCTGGAGGTGAAAGAAAGCATGACTCACTCCTACAGCTGGGTTTTAGAACTTTAAAAAAAGTAAAACCGATAAAAAAACCCACTCACAAACCAAAAAACAAAATAAGATTAATTTTTGATAATTATTGCAGATTATCTCATTTTGGTTCTTCATTTGGCAATGTTATTGTGGTCACGGCCAAAATTCCCACACTAATCCCAGAATTTGTTTTAAAAACATAAAAATTAATATTTTTTCACTTTATTAAATTAAAATAATTGTGTTTTCCAATTGCAGATGTGATTTAAAGATTTGACATGTGATTTAGAGATTTAAAATGTGTAATTTAGAGATTTAAAGTATTAAAGATTTTGAGATACATTAAAGATTTGAAGTGTGATTTAAACATGAAATGTGTAATTTAGAGATTTGACAATGTGATTTAGAAATTTGACGTGTGATTTAGAGATTTGACGTGTGATTTAGAGATTTAATGTGTAATTTAGAGGTTTGACGTGTGATTTAGAGATTTGACGTGTGATTTAGAGATTTGACATGTGGTTTAGAGATTTGGCATGTGATTTAAACATAAAATGTGTAATTTATAGATTTAAAAAATTAGAGATTTATAGCGGGATTTAGCCAGCTGCCCCTTGAATTATAATCTCTACTCATTTATCAAACAACTGAATTTCTTGTTTCTAAGAAACGACAAAAATGGCGCACCACTCCATAAAACAAGCCGTATCGGTCTGCTTTTAGCCACTTAACACCCAAAATCTAATAAAAACTAACCCCAAAAAAAAACAATTTTTAAAATAAAACACAAAATAAAATAAAATAAAATGAAATAAAATGAAATCTGCATTTATAAATAAATAAACAAACAAAACAAAACAAAACAAAACGTTACGTAGCGAACAAATCTCTCCACAACAATTGTTTTCGGTGAAACCTAACTCAAAATTCCGTCCAAGTCAAACCCCTAATCCGCTTTCAAACATCAAAATTCGTGTGCTGATAACCCAGTAAACTAAATCTTCTCCTATCGGTTCAAACCATGAAGCATATTCAACTAAATCAAGAAAAAACATCGCCATTTGAAACGATCCTTCAGTTTGGCTGCGGCCCCCATTTTGTTTTCAACCGCAGAGATGCTTTTGAATTAATGATAAAAGAACAAGTGAAAATTAACGGTTGAAATTTGAGTTTTTGAGTGTATTTTTATTTGTTGTTTGTTGCAGGGAATTGTGTTTTGGTTCAGGTTCTGGCTGTGCTTCTGTGGACAGCCGGTTGACAACAGCAACAAAGAGGTTGTGTTTGGATGTGGATGTTTGGTGGGGAAATTTAAAGTTGTTTTGTTGTGTAGGTGCAAAGTCTTAAGAATTTGAGGACGTCGGTGCTTATGAGTATTCATAATCAGTTGTTGCAAGGTATGGGTGGGATTAGTGTTGAGTATGTCAAAATTGTCGATTTTTTTTTTTGTTTTCGAGAAATTCTGATGGAATTTGGCAAATTTTTTATAGAATTCGACAAATTTTCGATAGAATTCGACAAATTTTTGATAGGATTCGACAGATTGTCGATAAATTCGACATATTGTCAATGGATTCGACAGATTGTCGACAGATTCGATAAATTTTCGATAGAATTCAACAGATTAAATCCGACAGATTGTCGATAGATTCGATAAATTTTTGATAGAATTCGACAAATTTTCGATAGAATTCGACAAATTTTCGATAGAATTCGACAAGTTTTCGATAGAATTCGACAGATTGCCGATAAAATCGACAGATTGTCGATAGATTCGACAAATTTTCAACAAAATTCTAATAAAATTCGGCAAAATTCTGATAAAATTCGGCAATATTCTGATAACATTTGGCAAAATTCTGATAACATTCGGCAAAATTCTGATAAAATTCGGCAAATTTCTGAAAAATTTGGCAAATTTCTGACAAAATTCGGCAAAATTTTGATAAACCAACAATTTTCGATAAAATTCGACAAAGTTTTGATGAACCAACAATTTTCGACCAATTTTAAAAATTTTCGAGAAATATCGAGTGATTTCGACAAATTTTTAACAAATTTTCGAAAAACTTCAATAAACTTCGACAAATATTTAGTGAACCAACACAAATTTGATGAATTTCAATAAATCTCGACAATTTTTTTAACTTTTTGCCACATTTCGTGTAATTTCAACAAATTTTCGAAGTCATCGACAAATTTTCGAAGTTTCCGACAATCGTCCCAAGTTTTCAATAAATTTTCGAAACTTTTTATAAATTTTGAGAATCTACTTACGATTTGATTAATCCTTTCTATTTCCATCCGGTGGCATCAGGATCAGTTGAAGAGGCGACACATTACTGCTTATACAAAGCTGTTATGCGTTTGGTTATTCCTGCAAGTAAACACAAAAGACACAATTTAAACTCCACCAAAACTGATTGAACATTTTTTCAGATGATGCAAATAAAACCGAAGCAAAAGTCAACGTACCTATGTCAAGAAAAGAATTTGAGAATCTAGTAACAATATATCATAAACTTTTAATAATAACACAAACACTCGAGTGGAACCTCTATACCACACTAACCCAGGGGTCGGCAATCTGCGGCTTTTTCGATGTCAAGATGCGGCTTTCCAGTTCCATGCGCAAATATTAATAATTATATTATTTTATTTTCAAAACTCATTAAAAAAGCATTACACTGCAGACGGACAGCTGACGGCCACTTGGGAACCAGGCCCAGCCCCACAGCCGAGCTGTGAACTAGCCGGCTGTATGGGACCTAATTTAATATTGTATTAATTCAATACCACAATATTGAAACCAAAAATGTTAGTGGCTTTTTAAAAACTGAGAAATTTTGTAAATTGTAACTTTGGCTCTTCCGTCTCAAAAGGTTGCCGACCCCTGCACTAACCACATGAAACAAGGCTCCCCTCCATGTTTTTACATAAATAAGGCAAACTCAAATACCCAACACTTTTTTGCCTAATTCAGCAATTAACAACAGAGGTGCTTACCCCGGATAGACAGACTGGGCCTATCGGTGAAGGGTAAATTAGAAAAACCCGCGCGGTAAAAGCTACCGGGATTCCACGCTTAATGAGAGCATTTGTGAGTGTTTGGCTGACCACCTTGGGCAACTCCTTCTATCAACTGACCACTGGGTGCAGGGTGGAACCGGAAGTGACATCCACAGGGTCCACAGACCCCCGTGGAGAGTGTTCTCTCGCGTTCCTAGAGACACAAAAACAGTTCAGGGCAATGGCCATGGACACAACCTGAAGGTCACTGAAGTCCATGTAATGCATGTTGTGGTCAGCAATCGGCATTGGGTTGGACTACAGCAATGTGGTCTAAGGACGGGAAAGACACTTATGGGAAATAACCCCTAAAGGACGGTATTAATAACGGCCGAAACAATTACCCAATATAGGTTCTAGTTGTTTTTTTCTACTATTGAGAAGCATCCAGTGCCACACTGGCATTCTCCATGTTGACAGTAGGTGCATTCAATACATGAAGACCAACCGACGTTTCTTTTCTCCGACGAATTGTCGTAGAAGCAGACCGTCGGAGAAACGTTACGTCAGAGTCGAACCAGGGCCGTTTTAAGCGGGGGTGCAAGGAGTGCACGGCACCCGGGCAGCCGGGCCCAGGGGGTGGCCTCGGATTCCAAACAACCTTTTTTTTAGGTAAGAAAAAGGTGCGACGGCGCGTAAGTTTGCACCCTGTCGGCTAGTTCCAGGGGTGGCCTCGGACCCCAAACAACTTTTTTTTTAAGTTGAATATTTTTTTGCCACGGGTAAAGGGCGGCGGAACATAGCTTGCACCCCGGCGGCAGACAAGCCCCTGGGTCGAACGGAAGGTCAACGATACGTCCTGTCAGAGACCGTAATGTTCGAGAAATGTTAAGAACATAACTCCGACGTTCGATTTCAACGTTCGGGTCATGGATCAACATATCGTGGTTGTGAAATCAAGATGTGTTTTGCCGTTTGTCAAATAGATGCGTTCATTCGAAAGTCACTTATTTAAAAGGAAAAAGTCACTTCTTCATGAATTGAATTCACCTAGTAATCTATTATAGTCACTTTGGTTATATATTGCTTTATCTCTGTCTATAGGTGCACGAATGTTCGGATATGGCTTTCGGTGCTGCGCTGTGTGAAGTTTTCTATAAATGGTTGTTTGCCAAAGAAGAACCAAAGTCAAACTCTGAGAATTATTGGACCATACCAGACAAATACTTCATCCAAGACTTTGAACCGGGAGTGCTGGATATCTTTTTAGTCAATAAATGGGGTCAAAATCTAGTGACGCTGCTGGGGATAAGTCTTAGTCAGATCCCCGATTGGTTGGTGAAGCTGACTTCCTGCCCCTTGCCAATCACTATGAATTATGACCAATGTCTGAAGAACACAAGAGGAATATTCCTTCAAAAAATGGGCAGAACTTTGACTCAGCGCAGAAATTCTTGGCGAAAGAAAATCGAATACACTGATGAAGTGCTCAAACTGAGTGACATTTTCGTCAATTTGGAGAAAGAGGAAAAAGTTCCGAGATATCAAAGTTGTAATGTCGTTAGCGCTGAAAGAACCTACCGAGACCATTCTCGCTACAAATGTTCTTATTGTGAAAAGCCACAGTCAATACTTAGCAAACAAAACATATGTGAACAGTAAGTGTGTAGTCAGTCCACACGGGGTCGTATCGTTTATTCGACAATCGTTTATTCGACGGTTCATTTATTCACCAGTAAATCTAACCAAATCTCACCTAATGTATCCTAACCTAAACTAACCTAATCTAACCTAAACGAAACCCAATGACCAAAATAGAGTTCATTCCTGGCGAATACATGAACTGTCAAATAAATGAACCGTCGAATAAATGAGCGAACACCGTCCACACAAGCAGTAGATTTGGTGATGCAGCTAGCGGCATAGCTAAGACAACAGCAAGTATGCCTGCCACTCCATCCTTGGTAAGTGGCAGCGTTAGCCTCTAAGCTGGTACTGCTCCGCCTTCATTTGTACGAAGCCGTCAACAGACTAGATGGACATAGTACGAAAGAACATGATCATTGACGAAGTCGGTCAGATCATCTCCATTTAGCGGCTGAAATTTCCAAAAACAAAGCCGAGTAAAAGCTTCAAGAACACCCAAGAGTAAACAATTGTTTAGAAGTACAGGTTACCCAAAGCTGGATTACGAAATAAACACAGTACGCACCGGCCTAGGTGCCTCACGCTTTTTAGAGGCCCATGCACAAGAAAACTCCAGAAACTTAAGATTTTTGCGAGTTAATTTGCAAGGGAGGCTTCGAGATATCGACGACCTCCACAGGGTTTAATCCGGCCCGGAATCCGAATGTGCTTCGTTTTCGTGTTCTCAATCTCATTCGTGGCGAAAACTTTTACCAACGAAGTAAAGTTTTCGTAGTTCTCAAAGGAGAAGTGCAGGGCCGGCCCCGAGAGGGATGCAGCGGGTGCAAGACATCCGGGCCTCAAGTCTTATAGGGACCCCCCTCAAAAAAAAATTTGATAAAATTCAAAAAAATTTAAATGAAATAAATCAATACATCAATGGTCACATCAACATTGTAAGACGTAACGTAAACACACTGTTTTTCGTTGCGTCGTATGACACAACTTCTTTTAAAAAGCTGGTCAATTGTTTGTTGTAAATTGTTAGTGAAAGTGTTACAGAGTAGGGGGCCCCACAATTCTTTTTGCACCCAGGCCCCGACTTGAAGAAGGCCGGCCCTAGAGAAGTGACGGGCTCCTTAATTCCAACCCAACCAAGTTGTCTCATTTTTCTTCAATAAGGACCCCTGAAAATTACTCCAAGGCCCAAATTTTCTAGTGAAATTGTGCATAGACAAAATCTCAACTTAATTTAATTTTACATTGTAGAGCTGCATTACTACTGCTACTTGTGTGAAAGCAAATTTGAACCTATTTCTAGCAGTTTTATTTTCTAGTTGCGCAGCTGATGATTGGCAAGATCCACGATTTTATTGTTCAAATACTTGTCAATGTAATATGTTCATTTTAAAATGTGCTTTTTTAATTTATGCAATACTTAATCTTATTTGGATTTAGTGGAGCACTTGTTTCTGGTTCATTACAAAGAACATTTTGGTCTCAACCTTCCTGAAGTTGTACTGAAGACTTTTCAGAAAATTTCATTCCAAGCACCAAATATAATATAAATGTATTGTAAAAAATTGTAAAACTGTGTATAAATAAAAATGGTAAAAATATCAACTCTAAAGCTTTCAGATTTCACCACCAGGGAACACATTGCTACAAAACACTAAAATGGTTGCTCACTAAAAAAAGGTTGCTCTCTAAAAAACATGTAAAATTACTTGTAAGAGCTCATCTTGCTGATTTCTTTCAGGAAAAATCCAAAATTCAAAATCTAAAGTCTATAAAACATGAGATACATAGAACTAAAAGAAAACAGAATATCACCATATGTTCAAGTCTTGGAGAGAGGTTGTGGGCCTAACTATGTCTTCAATAGAAAAGCTGATTTTAAAAGAATGATAGAAACTCAAGTAAATAAATAATAATTAATCACAAATATTTTCACATGTTGTTCTAAACACAGGGATTCAGGTTTTGGTTCCAATTTTGGTTCTTGTTTTGTAATAACAGTTACAGTGATGAGATGCAAAAAGTAAACATTATTTATTTCCTCTTGTATGTGTTTTTTAAAAAATATCTTTTATTGTATAGATGGATAAAGAATGGCTGGAAGCAAAAACATGGGCACATATCAAACTACATGAAGCATTTTTACAAGGTTTATTATGTTTTTTTGGATTTTCTTTGACAAACTCTAAATTTAAATTGATATTTCTATTTTATTTAGGTTCAATCGAAGATGCAGTAAATTATTGCTTAAACAAAGCAATCAAGAGTTTGTATAAACGTATGTGTATAAATTTAAGCGGTTAGGAATGAAGCGTCAAACTTCAGTAACAACAAGCAAAAAGACTTATTATTTAAATAAGTATTATAATAACGTATTTCTTCAATTAAAAGCCGCGGTTTTTATTACAAATCGCCTCTCTTGGCCCCGGCTACTATACAAAGCAGTGGCTGGTTTTTAGTCTTTTCATTCATTCTACGCTCTTTTTGAGATTCAAAAAATACATAGAACAAACGTTACAGCTGTGAAATGAACGTGGAATGTTTCTTCCAACTTCATTTTCGTTTATTTGGGGCCTCGATTTTCAGCTGCGGCTACTATTCGAGGGCGGCTTTTAATCGATGAAATACGATATTATAACATGTATGTTTATGTGTTTGTATATATACATATTGTAAGAGTAGGCAGACGAACCAGGATGGTCAGAAATAGCCCCGTACGCACGACCGACAAGGACCTAATCCGCAGGTACCTAATCCGCAGGTCCCTAATCCACAAGTCCCTAATCCGCAGGTCCCTAATTCGCAGGTCTCTATTCCGCAGGTCCCTATTCCACAGATAAATGGTCCCTAATCCGAGGGGTCCCTAATCTGTAGACATTTAAAAGTTTAAAATTTTATTTAAAATTTTAAATAACTGTTTAAAAATTTCTTGCGCCCCCGCAGAGTCCCATTTTCGCAGGTCCCTAATCCGCAGATAACGTCGCTGTTACGTTACAGCAGGAGTCGACAACCTTTTGAGATGGAAGAGCCCAAAGTTACAATTTACAAAATTCCCCAGTTTTTAAAGAGCCACAAACATTTTTGTTTCAATATTATGGTATTGAATTAATACAATATTAAATTAGGTCCCATACAGCCGCCTAGTTCACAGCACGGCTGTAGGGCTGGGCCTGGTTCCCAAGCGGCTGTCAGCTGTCTGTCTACTCTCTACTCCACTTATTCTCACTGCTCTCTGTTGAGTGTTTCTATCCTGTTTGCAGTATATTTTATTTTTGCAGTATAATATTTTTTTATGAGTTTTAAAAATAAAATAATATAATTATTAATATTTGCGCATGGAACTGGAGAGCCACATCTTGACATCGAAAGAGCTGCATGCGGCTCGCGAGCCGCAGGTTGCCGACCCCTGCGTTGCAGTCCCGTCGCAATGACGTGAAAAATTGTTTGCAAATTTTTGAAAAAGATGTGAAAAATTAGAATTTTTTCGAAATCTAGTTGAAAAATCCATTTAAAAAGTCGAAAAGATGGGATTTTTGCATCACATCTCTGAGAAGTCAACATACAAGAATTCAAAGAAGACAAATAATTTTAATTTGTTTTGAAATCACTTCTTTGACTTATAGAAGTGGCTTATCTTCTGCACCTGTGCTACCATTTGTTGTAGCTCCAACCCTCACTCGTTAATCCTTTAATCCCCTTTCCAAAAATAAAATAGAGGCATTCTGAAATTTTATTTAACAAGTGTGTTCAATTGAAAATTCACTTTTAAAAGTCACTTTTTTAAGTCATTTAAAGAGAAGACAATTCATCTTCTCGAGATTGAATGCAACTATTGTTCGAAAAATTTTTCTGCGGATTAGGGACCCTGCAAAATTTATTAAAAAATTTAATTTAAATTTAATTTAAATTTTTATTTTGCCGATTAGAGACCCTGCGGAACAGGGACTGCAGAATAAGGACTGCGGAATAAAGACTGCGGAATAGGGACAATGCGGAATAGGGACGATGCGGAATAGGGACCTGCGGAATAAAAACTGCGAAATAGGGACGATGCGGAATAAAAACCTGCGGAATAAAAACTGCAGAATAGCGACGATGAGGAATAAGGACCGGCGGATTAGGGACCCGCCCCGCATGACACATATGGTTTATTTGCTTGTTAGCCTTTATTCAGTTGTCTAGGGGTCAGTGGCTCATGCCTTTTCCCATTGCTTGTACGATGTTTCCACCACACACCTTTGACCAAGATGCTGACCACACGATTAGTGTTAACCAATGGGCAGCGAGTTCAATATTGCCATTGTCCGAGCCACGTGATGTTTATGGTACTGGTAATGGCATAACCGTCGGTACGTTGGAAGTTGGTCCTTTCATAGTGGGCCACTCTTGCACCATCCCGAAATACCATGCTATTAGTTGATGATCGATGACGTCATTCACAGTCAATTTCGGCGGCAGGTCAATTCGTCGACAGCCGATGGGTCAATTCGTCGACAGCCGATTCGTCAACCTGCGCCTAACCTATCCTAACCTGACCTGACCAAACCAGACCTAACCAGACCTAACCTAATCTGTATGCTAGGTGTTAGTCGACAAATTGGCGAGTCAAGGAAATGGCGTTGACGAATTGTCTGAACACCTCAATCCCTCCTGGCATGGATGGGTTGTATTACTGACCTTTGGGGATGTAGTTGACCATGACCAGTCACAATATATATATACATATAAGTTGAATTTTGAATTCCAGAACCAGTTGAAGAATACCAATGGAAATTTAAGACACCGAAGGAAAATTTCATGTACCTGGTAGTAGAATAATGTTTTCAGTCAAAACAACTGGAACATAATTATATTCAATATTTAAATTAGTTGAAGGAATGTACACACATGGCCTTTGGAGCTTCTCTTTGTGTGCTGTTCTATTATTGGTTACGAGCAAAAGATTTCGATGAGAACACTACCGAATGCTATTCAGTACCGATGCATTACCTCGATCCAGACTACAGCCCAGGGATTTTAGAAAAATTTATAGTCCATCATTGGCGAGAAGATACAGTGAATCTATTTGGACTTGCAAAATCCCAGATTCCCGCTTGGCTAGAAAATGCATTAGATCCGGCCTCCTTAGAAACCTACACCAAGCATGGGCTGCAATACAAATCACACTTATACACCACAACCCATATAAGAGTCATGGAAATCCGAAGGAATGACTGGCGGGCAGAGATCAAAAAGTGTGACGAACCTTTGAAGCCAAGAGGCCATCAACCGTGTGAGATTAACCTAGGACTAACCTAACCTAACGTATTTCTTCTCAGAGAACGCAAGTGCTCTAACTGCAAAATTAGAGACCCGCGTGCAAACTGCACGTGAGGGTTCAGGAACGACACGTGGGGTTTGGGTTTACAAGAAAGAATGCTTTATTTCGGGTTTTACAACCACCGGTTGACCGGTGTCCGTCTACGGAAGCCCGTGAGGCCCAGGAGGGTCACGCTGCAAAACGGGTCGGTTTGTAATGCTGTATTATTCCAAAACAATTGATTGTTATTATATCAAAAACATGCAAAAATGGTTTGTTTTTGATCATAAACGGTCAATGAGAACCGTAAACGTAAACCTATCGTATGTTAATTCCGCGCTCTAATTGTAAAATCGAAATTTGACCCACGTTCTAATGGAGACCGCGTTCAATTAGAAAAAATGCCGTAACCTAACAAGTCTGCACCGGTATCTTGAAGCCAAATTCAAACACTAAATTCTATTTTTTGCACATGAAACCACAAAAGATAGGGATTTTTCACTTTGATTTTAGTATCAAGATACTTATAGATTATTCGTTTAACAAGTTTACTCCATCGTTTACTAAATCATGACTTAATTTAATCCAGGGATGATTATTAGAAGATAATTTAATCAAAAACACATCTCACGGGTCTGTAAAAAGTTGCATTGTATTTGGCATTTTCTGTAAAGGTAATTCTTCAGAATTTAGTGATAAGGTGGCAACCCTAGGCATCCGCTGAATTGACTTGGTCCGTCTAATGGCCTGTACTCATTTAAGTGCTGAAAACAGCGGCAGTTTATGGAATAAACACTGAGCCCAATTAAGCAACTGGAATCTATACCTAACGTACACATGGCGTCTAGAGACAGTGTCGGATCGATTCGTCGACAGCCGATTCGTCGACAGCCGATTCGTCGACAGCCGATTCGTCGACAGCCGATTCGCCGACAGCCGATTCGCCGACAGCCGATTCGCCGACAGCCGATTCGCCGACAGCCGATTCGCCGACAGCCGATTCGCCG
>JAQFXT010001213.1:0-19637 GCA_034683725.1 Strigamia crassipes | reverse complement strand
CGCAGTGATGTAGTTTTGCTAGGTCAGTGTAAATAGTGGAGAAAATGTCGTAACTTATTCTCTCATATGAGAAAAACGTTTTTTTCTTTCTTTATAATGGGAAATTTTGGTGGGGGTGGGGGAATGAGCAGAGACACCTGGTGTGGAAAACACCTGTACATGCAAAGGTCAGAATAAATCGTCGTTGGTGGTTCCCTCCCATACGAAGTTTTTTTTTCGAATAGTTATTGTTTTGTTCTGTAAGGAAACTTAGTAGGTTTAACTCGTTCGTCGTCCGGGTGTTTTTGAAAAAAAAATGTTTTTTTGGTTTTGTTGGTGTTAAAATATGTAGATTTTTTCATTAATTTAATAATTTAATTTTTGCATTTTTTTAGATTTAAAATTTCGGTTTTTTTCCAGAAAAGTTCAAATCTTTTCCCATAATATTTAATTTTTCTTCAATTCATTTTTTTCCCTAAAAAAAATTAATGTTTCTCAAAAAAAATTTTTTTTTTTTAAATTAATTTTTACCGCATAAAATTTAATTTTCTCTTGAAAATTCAAGTTTTCTTTCAAAAAATTTTAATTTTATCCAAAAAAATTCAATTTTCTTCTAAAAATGTCAATTTTTTTCCAAAAATGTCAATTTTTGGCCAAAAATGTCAATTTTCTTTCAAAAATGTTAATTTTTTTCTTCAAAAATGTCAATTTTCTTCCAAAAATGTCAATTTTTTCCCAAAAAATCCAATTTTTTTCCCAAAAAATCCAATTTTTTTCCAAAAAATCTAATTTTTTCTCAAAATTTTCAATTATCGGCCAAAAGTTCAAATTTTCTTTCAAAAATTCAAAGTTTTTCTCCAAAAAAATTAATTTACATATAGAAATTCAATCTTTTCACCAAAAATTTCATTTACGATTCATTTCCATACAAATATGATAATTTTGGTTTAGTTTTCAAACTATGAGTGAGGCAGATGTATGAAATATGTGGCATACTGAGAATTTCCTGTTTATAATTCCAGCTGTGTTTACATCATAATCATTCACACTAGGAAATTGCATAATTACATCAGTATCAAGCCTACGATTCTAACGCCGACAGATACTTTTTCCTGCTGTCTTTCAACAAGTTTCTAACTCATAGACTAAAACAGATTCACAGAAACCAACACTACAATTCGCAAGTACCTTCAACAAAAACTCACTTGTAAGAAATTCATGAATAAACATTTCTCACTGCAAACATATCCCATCACTCTGAGTGCCCAAAATGGCCGCCGAAATAACTCTAAAAAAGTTTTTACCGTATATCGTTTTAAGACGTTTTTGCAACGATTTGCATGCGTTTTCGATGCATAAGTGCACAAAACGTCGAAAAATGGTTGCAACAACGTTGAAAACGTCGAAAACGTCGAAAAATGGTCGCAACAACGTTGAAAACGTCGAAAAATGATCGCAACAACGTTGAAAACGCCGAAAAATGGTCGCAGCAACGTTGAAAACGTCGAAAAATGATCGCAACAACGTTGAAAACGTCGAAAAATGATCGCAACAACGTTGAAAACGCCGAAAAATGGTCGCAGCAACGTTGAAAACGTCGAAAAATTGTCGCAGCAACGTTGAAAACGTCGAAAAATGTTTGCAGCAACGTTGAAAACGTCGAAAAATTGTCGCAGCAACGTTGAAAACGTCGAAAAATGACTGCAGCAACGTTGAAAACGTCGAAAAATGTTCGCAGCAACGTTGAAAACGTCGAAAAATGGTCGCAGAAACATTGAAAACGTCGAAAAAACGCCTCTAATTGCGCAATCATGCGCAATATATACAAAAAAAATTTTAGCCTCGCGCGCAAAACGAGGCCCGCGCGCAACTCGAAGATATACGGCATTTTAATGTTTCTTCTTCCACTTTCTCAACTTATGATAAAAATCTAGCACGCTGGGTGAAAGACAAGATGATTTATCCCTGTTGATTTATCCTTAACCTCATCTCCCTGTCCAATATATAAACTACCACCCCCAATTATCCATAGGGAGTCCTACTTACCTATATATATGCTCGCGCGTATATGAGTCACGTGTTAATCTCCTTCGACTCTGCCACCCACATGCTCTCTCTGCACATGGGTCCCTAAGATGAGTCAAACAGTAAGCACTCTTGCGCATTTTGTCCCTCGTTGTGCATTAAAAATTCAACGTGTTGCAAACCCTGAAAATTTTATTGTATGTGTAAATGGACTCTCTTTACTCCCCTCTTCCGACCTCCTCTCGACTCGGTCCATTTCCGGATATTCTCCACGGACCCCTAACCTTGCTGGAGGTAAAACCAGAAGAGAAAAAAGAATCAAGCTCAATGTGGGCTTAACCTTCAATGACCCCTGGTGTGTAATTCTTCATAAAAATTTTTTTTTTTAATGTGAGTTTTCATGGATTTAGTCGTTTTCTCTGATGGAACTTGAAAAATTGATGAGCGGGCAATGGGTAATTAGAAGAAATCCTAGTGGGTGATGTCACGCAGCTTAGCGTGTGATGGGCGAATGTAATATGTAGAAGGATGAGAAAATAGAGGGTGGGTATCACATATTCATGGTGGATTGTGTGTAGAATGTATCAACATTCAATATAAAAGTGATTTGCTTGTATGACTCATTCGATCGTTGTGATGACACGCGAATTTAGGATGGAACGTGCCGTTAGTTATGAAGCAACAGGTTAGGATTAAAATTGTTAACGTGTTAACATTAGCGGGTTTCATACAAACAGATTATAATCCATTACTTAGATTAAATTATTTACATATACCGGTAATAACTCGTTCAAACTGCGCATGTGCAAAGGTTAAAATTATGGGTTTTGCAAATGGCGTCTGATTTGACGATTTTCCGGTTTTAAAATTTTTTTTATTGTATTTATAAAACAAATAAAATTATAATTTGTTGCATGAAACCTTATTTTATTGCACTAAAAATCGTAAAACATGAAATAATGTGTATTTTTTAAAATAAAATTGTCGCATTAACTCTTCAAGAAGAGATTATGCTTATCAATTTTCAGCGTTGGGAAAATTCTCAATTAAATATTGCAATGAATCTTTACACCTGTCTGGTAACCAATCTCTCACGCATTATCCACGGCTTATTACCATTCGTGTGTAAATAGAGGTCAAAGGATGCAAGGTGCTGTTCCATCAGCATTAAAAGCAGAGTGTGTTCGGTTGTGTTTACATTTACACACCTCACGTACGGAGCGAAATAAACCTATAAATCTATCAAAAGGGGAAAAAATTGCACCACAAATTACAGCAATCATCAAACAAGAGCAGATGTGTGGGCTTAAGGTAAAAGGGGCATAATGCACGAATGCAATGCAGTTAGAATTTTTAGTGAACTGCGTTTTAGAACTTAACTTTTGGCTTTCTGAAGTGGTCCTTTAATGGCTGGCGAGTATAGTGTGTACTGTAGTTGTAAATTCTGAAAAATGCATTGTTCAATGTTTTTACATAGCTCTCGTATGACTTTTTTTGAGGGTTTTGGAGACCCATACATCCAATTTAGAAAAGTTTCGTGAGATATAGACAAATTCAATTTTTTTTTAGTTTTTAATTTTATCTCATTCTGTTCACAAGTTACGAGAAATATTGTAAAAGTCACTTTTTGAAGTTTTTAATTTTTTTCTCTTTGACTACAATTTTCTTCAAAAAACTTTTAACGAAATGATATCTCTAACAATTCTTTAAATTTTTCTAAAACTTATTTTGCTTACGAGAAATAGTTTCTGAGAAATTTCAAATATTAAAAGTTCAATAAATAGGTGGCAACTTATTTATGACACGTACTGTACGACAATGCGGAAAAGTGAGGAAAGTGACTTTTTCTCAAGAATAGAACGCACCTACTGTCACATTATTATTTTTGTTTGATTTTTCAGAGGGATTGCTATTTAATTCCATTTTGGAGGGCTAACTCAAGAATTTTTAATAAGTATGGCATTTCCTAGAAGCTGTAGGCCTGCTCTATGCAATTTTGTTTTGTCATTAAAAAAGCTTTTAAGGGCATTACTATATAAAAGAGAGGGGTCAATTTTTTATTAATATTGCTCACTGTATGTAAAATATGTCACTAACTCTCAGTATTCAATGACTACAGGCTCTTAACAGTTGCTGGGTTAAGTTTCTTTCCTGCCAGTATCTTTGCTAAATTATCATAAAAATGTTGAATCGCTGCATGAATATTTACTTTTTTTGAAACAAAATGTGTAATTTTCTTCAAGTAGCATGCTATTACACAATGCTGCTAGAGGGTTCAACTTTTACCATAATCTCATGGATGGTAGCTTTACACCACTGCTCCCACTGCCAAGTACTTGAACTGAATTTTTATCACGTCTAGTCATAATCCACATGGTAAAACTTGCTTCGTAGTTTCTTAATGGTTTAACCTTCAATGTAATCCTCAAGTAAGGGGCAATAAATTGTGTTAAAATTTGTTTTAACAGTTCAATTGAAATTGGTGGTGCGTTTGCCACGCAAACAAAGTTGTTGCTGTTCTTTTTTTTTTTTGGTAGGTAATAAAGAGTGACAATATTTCAAATTAACATTCTGTTTAGTGATGTCAAACAAGAGCAGGGAGAAATTAGATTGGGTAGGAAGGTTTTTTCAAGTTTGTTTTGTGAATTTGCTCACTCTAGTGACGTTTTGCCACATTTTTCGTGACATTTTGCAATTTTAGGAAAGTAGCGCAAAAGTAGCGGGTGCGAAAGCAGAATTGCACTACTTTAGTTTAAAAAAGTAGCAGTAGCGCGAATAGCAAAAAAAATTTTTCTTCAGAAAATAGCGATAGCGGTAGCCGCAAACATTCTACATATGTATTCTCCAATAAAGGAGTTTCTGTAATCCGACTTTTTGCAAGTTCAACACGTCAAGTAATTTGACACAGGTCGGTACATGAAATTTTTGTGTTACGACTTGTCTGTGTGTGCATATGTGCGACAGATACAGAATGATGTAAACAGTGCAGTACTGTTATTATTAGTTGTTAGTACAATACCCTGTATTATGTGATTGGTTTTGATAAGTTGGTGTATTAATAAACAGTGATTTGTTTTTGTAATTCGATTTTTTTTTTAATTCTAAACCCAGTAACCCGTGACGCAATTATCCGACACCTGCCAGTTCGATACAACAGTGGCGTAACTAGTGGACGCAGAACTCCGCGTTGCTGGGGGCCCACCAGTCAGGGCTGGTGTTAATTGGGATAAAGCAAAAGATGGCAATTTTTTCAGCTTTCCCATTCTATAGGGCCCCTGGTACACACATAAGATGCATTTTTATATAAAAAAAAATCCAGAAAAGCTTTTTTATTTCCTCTTCAAAAATGCACTTTTTAAACTGAAATTGCATTTTTTTTTCTTAATGAAGTGCAATTTTTCACCTCTGAAATGTTATTTTTTATCTCAAAATGCATTTTTCTGCATGCAATGCATTTTTTTGGCTAGAAAATATATATATATACATTTTTTTTGCTAGAAAGGGCAATTTCTGAATATACCACATTTTTTTGGTGGTTTAATAATTTGTCGCTTTTAGTAATTTTTGTTCCTCGATAAGAAAACAAATCTTCTGTAAGAAATAACAAATTGAAAGTGAAGGGGGCCCAAATATATTTTTGCAGGTAAGCCGAAAATTTGAAGTTAGCCACTGCGATACACATCAGCTTACAGAAACTTGAATGCAGATATCACTTATGTCTGTCTGGAATACGACTACTGCTGTTCAGCTAACTAGTCTTACAGTAGGAAGTGGGGGTTGTTTGTATTGTAGACGATTATGATGACAAATTCTTGAATTAAAGCATCACGTTAGCGACGCTAACACGACGCTTTAATTCAACGAGGTAAAAATTTGACATAGGTAAAAATAGGTTAGGTCAGGTTAAGATAGGTTAAAATAGGTTAGTAACAGTCGACAACACGTATCAGTCGACAACATGAACCGTGTCCTAGGAAGTTGAATACGGTAAATTTATCACTGAAGTTGCTTGCAAAAGAAAACATTCTGGTTTCCGGTCAGAAATCGAACCTACCAAAACACCCAACCGCAGACATTTAATCCTCTTCAACTCGTAGCAAATATAATTCCCTAACCACACAAGCTGATTTACTTACTTTGATTTACCTAGAAATTGAAATACGGCCTGAAATCCTATCTTCGTCCAAAAGTGGTCATAATACCAAGCTCAAGAACCTTTTCCCCTTAAATGATTGGCAATATATTCTTCCTGTCTGAAGAGCGAGCGACGTCTTCACTGTTAGCTTTTGTCAGTCATTCCTTATGCCCTTTATTTGACCTACTGTTTGACGACAAGAATTTAATATGAGCCTGTTTGTCAAAAGTAAAAATTGAAAAGCTGCTGCGTGCCCCCTCCATGGTCCATCCAGAAGCAGGCTCTCTTTAAAAATAAGACATATCAACTTGCCGTGGGATTCCAGTTGAGCTTCGACAGATTTAATCTTCTCTTCTTCGCGTATGGAGGTTTTCCTTTTAGCTCTGCTTTGGATATCGATGATTATTTCTGTCCACTCCACTCGTCAACTGATACCGGCGACTGGTTTCTTGTGTTTCTCAAGATAAGGTCGTACAAGTCTTATCAACATTTCGCTGTCAGTCCATTTCGAAAGGTGTTGATATGACCAGTGGGAATGAGGCACACGCTGGGGGATAGGGTGGAAGACAATTCTGTTTTCTATTGATCCGATGGGGGGGCTCCAGACAAAAATGAACGCAAGATTGGTGCTAGAAACTTGATTTGGGATTCTCCAGAGATGTGTTTAGATAGTTATCGGCATGTAATTGCTTGATTTTATTATTAGAACACGTGTTTTTGGAGATATGATGGTTTCTTGTTACGTGTTTGGGGTTGGGTTTATGTTATGTCCGTGAATAACTTGTTAGGCCTATGTCGCGCTCAGTTGTGAGAAATTGTTATCTAAAACAATCAATGTAAATTAAGCGTATTTTTGCTGCCATGGTCCCATCTCTAGTTTAAATTTTTTTTATTTTTTTATGTGGGGTGTTGGGGGGGATTAATTTGTTTGGGAATTGTGTGGAGGATTTTCTGGTCGCACTGTCGACCTTTTATGCACTCTAGAGTAAAATGACACGATACTTGACGGGGTTTCGGTCGGGCTTGATTGGGGTTAACTGGGAGGGTCAGTTTGTGCCATTCTACAGTCCACAAGAGTCAGGGGGATGGATTTTATAAAATTGATGAGTTTGGGCGTTTGGTTTGATTTGGTAGTTCCATTTTTTAATGGTAATTTGAGTATCATCATTTGTGGTGCCATTTTTTTTAATTTTTTTTGGTGAATATAATTTTGAGTTTTTAATATTTATGTGCAGGAAAATGAAGTATTTTTGTATCAACTATCAACCCACGTAGCGTTAAAATAGAAATGGTGCGAGGAAAATTGACGTACTAATTCAGGAATGAAATTTACACGACATTCTTACCTGAAATTTATTTCAGGTTTCACTGTAAAATATATTTCCTCTCGCCGTGCTCTTTATCTTGTTACTACCTTTTTTTTTTATGGCGTCATTTTTTTGGAAATGAAAAATAAAGCTGAATGTTTGCTTTATATATATGGGCACGTACGTCAAAAGAGATAAATTTTGTTTTTTTATTGTGCATTCTTGTACTACAGAATGTCTTACTTTGCAAAACTTAATTGATTGTAATTAAAATAAAGATTTAGAAATAGTTTTAAAAAGAAAACAAATTGAGTATAAATAAATACTCGAAAAGTATTTGCGAATATTATCAACTAAACCAATATTATTATTAATTTAGGGGAATATTGGAATAATATTGAGATGGCAGCTATTTGGGAGGGCGGGGACCAAATTTGCGACGTTGCAAATATGCGACGCCCAAATTTGCGACGTTGCATATTTGCGATGACCAAATTTGCGATACGGTAATTTTAGGTTGCAAATTTGCGACCTAAAAAAGTAATTAAATTGAATTAAATTGATTTAAATTTGGGACTCCAGTAATTGTACCAAAATTAGGTCATCGCAAATCTGGAACCATAAAAAATTAAATAAATTAAATAAATTTTCAATTTATTTAATTCGTCGCAAATCTGCAACGTTGCAAATATGGGACCAAAATAATTGGTCGCAAATTTGGTCGTCGCAAATTTGGTCTCACCCGATTTGGGGCATTCTATTATTGCGATTGCAAATTTGGGACATTCTTATATTTCCATTGCAAATTCAGGACACCAAAAATTGTAACAAAAATTGGAAATTGTAAATTTGGGACCATTATAAATTAAATAAATTAAATAAACTTTTAATTAATTTAATTCGTTGCAAATCTGCAACGTCGCAAATTTGGGACCAAAATAATCGGTCGCAAATTTGGACGTCGCAAATTTGGTCCCACCCGCAATATACAGGTTTCTCAAAATTGGTTTTAGTGCAAAAATATCAATGTATACTCACCACCAATGCGTGGGTTTCTAATAGAGCGCAGGGGAAACTTTTATTTTGCCTACGGTGCGCTCGTGATCAACCAGAGGATTTTTGGTCATTGTCAAAAAATTTGAATAAATATCAATTTTGGAAAATTTGAACAAAAAAAATTAATTTTTGAGAATTGGAAAAAATTGCATTTTACCAAAATTTAATAACTTTTCATCTCAATATTGCCAAAGAAAAAAGACATTGATGGAATTGAAATTGATATTGTTTTTTATTTTTTTTCTTCCTTTTATTTTTTATTTTTAGAGATGAGAATTATTAAGCGAAGAATATTGTAATTCACATTTGGTTATATATTTCCTGATGAAGCATATTTTTATTTGCTCGCTTCTACTGTCATTTGAAAAGATCTCCGTCGATCGCACTGAATTCAATTTGGGAACCGCAAATTAGATTCGACATTGCGTTCTGCATGAGTTGGCGCGGCAACCAACTAAACTACACTCTCGTCCTACCCTTTCCCCTTTCTTTTCAACCGACGGAATTCCTATTTCGAACTAAGTTCCCACTTTCTATTGAAAAGCAGAAGCGTCTTGTTGATTCGGGATAATCTGCTGGATTGCGCGCTATTGTAGTTGTGCGATTGTGTTCTCTTTGTCACGCACTTAATGAAACGGTGGAGAAAAATGCGACCGGACAAAAGGAGACGCATTAATTGCAGTTGCGTTTGTTTGATTTAAAATCACTCGAGTGTAATTCCAACGCTAAATCTCTCATGCTTTAAAGGGACAGTCTGGCTCATTTTAATGTAAAAAAAAAAATTATTTTCTTTTTTTTAGAAATAAACGAAAAAATAATGCAATTGTTATGTAGGCTGACATGACAGTCACGTGGTTGGAATGGCCATTGTTTAGACTGTCCCTTTAATTCCGAGAATTGAATAAATTTAAAAAGGTTCGTTTTAATTAATATTTTTTTGTTTTGTTTTTGTTTTTGTTTTGTTTGTTTGGATTAAAAGTTTTTTTTTGATGTTGTAATCTTTACGGATGAGTGGTAGGAGGAAATTGTTTGATTTTTGAAAAAAAATAAAAATTTAAATTTATATTTAAAAAAAAAAAAAAATTGAAACAACAAAAGTTTGTTTATCTAATCACTGTTGCATCTTAAACTAATTAATGAGTTTTGTGTGTGGTTTCACATGGCAGTTTGTTTAATCAATATAAATGAACTCATCAACGGTATGCTCTCACTATCTTGACCATGACACCCTACTGCCATGCATTTCACTTTGTTTTATGCATTTTTTTTTGGTTTTAATTTAATACTCACTTATGAGTCATATTTGTTTATTTTTATCTGATTTTGAAATTTATTACAAGTTATTCGATGAATTAATTATATGTGAGAGATAACAGATTGGTTACTTTTTCATTTCTGTCTACAAAAACGTCTCAAATTATTATTTTTATTTTGAATAATAATTTTTTGGTTTTTTTGTATTTAAAATAACGATTTTTTACATTTTTTGTGTCTAAAATAACGATTTTTAACTTTATTTTGTTTAAAATGACGATATTTCACATTTTTATTGTCTAAAATGACGATTATTTACATTTTTATTGTCTAAAATGACGATTTTTTACATTTTTTTGTCTAAAATGACGATTTTTTACATTTTTATTGTCTAAAATGGCGATTTTTTTACATTTTTTTGGTCTAAAATGACGATTTTTTACATTTTTATTGTCTAAAATGGCGATTTTTTTACATTTTTATTGTCTAAAATGACGATTTTTTAAATTTTTATTGTCTAAAATGACGATTTTTACATTTTTATTGTCTAAAATGACAATTTTTAAATTTATTTTGTCTAAAATGACGATTTTTTACATTTTTATTGTCTAAAGTTTTTAAATTTTTTTTGTGTTTAAAATAACCTTTTTGAATTTGTATTCTTGAAGCACATAAATTGACGGTAATAACATTAATATTATTTTAATGATTATTATTTGACCTTAGCACTTGGGGATTTTTTCAGGACATGACGTGTAAACGTCAACCCATAAGGGCAGCGTGAAGTTTAATAAAGAATAGTGACCGCATGCCATTATATATCAGTCTGAACTGCACAATTAAATTAGGATGAAAATCGTAAAAACGCTTGTACCTGCAGCTGGAAGTAGACAGTAGTTGTTTCGTGTCAAGAATAATCGTTTTTTTTTTTCCACTTGTGTGACTATTTTCTGACGAGTTGGACCCCCCATGATGTCAAGTTGATGACCATCGTCCATTTTCAGCCAACTGTGGTATTTGAATTATGTCTAAGGGTGAGGACAGAAGAGTCAAAAGGGGAGATTGGTTTTAATTTTAAGAAAAGTGAAATGTAACACAGGTAGCAAGTCATAAAATATTTTTACTTGGTAGAAAATAAATATTTAAATATAATAACGAAATTGCAGATGCCGGCCCTCAGATAGACGCCGGAGAGGCAGCGTAGACAAAAACAACAAACTCCCGGGCGTTTATTCGGACGATTAAAAACCTCAAAAAGTGACTTTTACAATATTTCTCATAACTTGTGAACAGAATGAGATAAAATTAAAAACTAAACAGTTTTGAGACCATCTGTATCTCAGGTAACTTTTCTAAATTGGATGTATAGGTCTCCAGGACTCTCCGAAAAAGTCATAATGGAGTAAAAGGGTAGAACCATGAACTAAGGATAACATGGACACGTCTCCAGTAACAACAAATAAACTGTTACAGTCTAAAAGTATTTGTTTTTGGTCTAAAAATATTCGTTTTTGGTCTAAAATATTCGTTTTTGGTCTAAAATATTTGTTTTTGGTCTAAAATGTACGTTTTTGATCTACAGGATTTATTTTTGGTCTAAAACATTCAATTTCAGACAAAAAACTTGCTGCGGAAACACCTCCCAGAATGCAAAGCGGTTTGCGTGTGGCGCCACCGGTGGCATAACGGTCTGAACACATGGAAACGTGTCCATGTTATCCTTGGTTCATGGTAGAACAACGCTTTTTTTCTTTAAAAAACCAGAGCAAAGACAATCGAGTCGTAACTATAGGATGCCGCGGTGCTACGCAAGAATGCTTAAATTTTAAAGTTCCGTTTCCATTCTTCAATTATTGTTCTCGCAACGATTTTTTTTAAAGTTTTCTGAGATACAAACGGTCTCAAAACTGTTTAGTTTTTAATTTTATCTCATTCTGTTTATATACAAACACTAAAAACAACACACACAAAACTTCAATTCACTTTAAGTTAATTTGGAATGATTTCGAAGTCAATTTATCTCACATTTTCAACACTTTTTATTGTAATCAAAGAGTGAGTTGGTGGGTTGTGCCAATGGTGATTTGTTTTCTTATTTTTTAAACTTGAAAAAAAAAATTAACTTAAAAAAAAAATTAAAAAAAAAAAAAATGGCCATTGTGATGGATGATAGTGAGTTGAGAATGCAGATTAATAAATCAATAGGAAGATCACACAGCGTTCCACGCGTTCTTTCTTCCTATTTGCACGGTTAAAATTGATAGTGAAGTGTGTCTTGTCTATCCATTGTCCCCCCTAACTCGTTAAGACTCGAATGTATTCTGCAATGCACGTGCGATTTTTAAGCACTCACACCGAAGGAGGTACAGCGCACCATCAGTCTTCCTAGACACGATGTTGATGGTGTTTTGTTTGTTGTAGGCCTTTTTAATCTGGATTTTGTTACATTTGTACACAGTGTGCCATAAAGTGACACATGACAAACCGGTGTTGGCGAAAATAAAAATTTTAAAAAATGAGTTTAGTTTATCAGTGGCATGTAAGTTGGAGAATATGAGTTTGACAGCACGTGTATGAAACATCACTCGTTTACACTACATTGTACCTATTTTTTTTTATTTTTTATATCTTGGAATGAAAGAAAGAAAGGTCTTATCTGAAATGCAATATTTCTTGCACTTCCTCTCGCGAAAATGCGCTTCGCAGTTGACATTTTCTCAGTCTATTTGCCGCTTGCAAACATTTGTTGCGTGTAAAGTATTATCAGCGTGGATATTCTTTTACATATGAGAAGTGGAGTTGTCAGGCACCGTGCTGTGTCTAATCTCTCTTTATTTTTATATATGTTTGTATATTTTTTTTTTTTTTTTTTTAGGGGGAGGTTTCTTACTCTTTGCTTTCATCATGTTCATTCTTCTATTTTGGATGAGCTTATCTGAAATGGAAATTATTATGAATGGGTTGTGTCATGATGTTGGGGGTAAATATATGGGGACTTCACTTTAATGTTTTTTTTTTTTTTTTTTTTTGTTGGTTGGATTGAGTTTTAATGGAGGATGATGTTTTTAGATGAGTAAAATAAGTTAAAGTTAAAAGAGGTAAATGAAAAGGGGTTTTTGTTTATTTGTTTTTGATTTTCGGTTTGTTGTTTAGCAAGTTTTGTGTATTTCTGATGTATATTTTTTAGTGTAGTTGGATTTGAAAAGTCGTTTGGATTAAATTTTTTTGAACAACAAATTTTGAATGTAAATTTGTTTGTGGGGGTAGCCAATCGCAAAAATTATATACGAGTTTTTAAATCTTGTTGAAATCCTGTTACAATGCTGAAGTTTTGAAGATTTCAGAAGGATTTTTTAGGAGTTTAAGAGGATTTTTCAGAATTTCAGGTGGATTTCTTAAGGATTTTGATTGATTTTATGGATTTTTAAGAATTTCGGGATTTTTTGGATTTCCGGGATTTCTTGGATTTCTGGGATTTCTTGGATTTCCGGGATTTTTTGGATTTCCGGGATTTCTTGGATTTTTGGGATTTCTTGGATTTCCGGAATTTTTTGGATTTTCGGGATTTTTGGGATTTCTTGGATTTCCGGGATTTCTTGGATTTCCGGGATTTCTTGGATTTAGAGATTTGCTTTAGATTTGAGGGATTTGCTGTGGATTTGAAGATTTGAGGGATTGGCTATGGGTTGAAGATTTGAGGACTGCCCATTCGGTGGTATCCAATTCCAAAACTCACGTACGAGACTTTGAGATGCTATTAAATTCCAGAAGATTTCACGATTTACTAAGGATTTGTTGGGATTTTAGATGGATTTCAGGTGGATTTCTTTAAAGATTTTGATTGATTTAATGGATTTTCAGGATTTTTAAGATTTCCAAAATTTCTAAGATTTCCAGAATTTTTAAGATTTTTAGAATTTTTAGGATTTCCAAAATTTCTAAGATTTCAGGAGGATTTCTTTTCATTTTGCTCGAAATTTTGCTTGATTTTGCTTTAATTTTTGCAACAATTTAGAAGATTTCATGGATTTCTAGGATTTACAGGATTTCTAAGATTTCATGAATTTTTAAAATTTTACGGATTTACAGGATTTCTAAGATTTCATGGATTTTTAGGATTTCTAGGATTTCTAGGATTTCATGGATTTTTAGGATTTCACGGATTTTTAGGATTTCATAGATTTTAAAATCTAAAATCTTAACCTAAACGAGATTTCTAACATTGGCTAATGGCTACCATCTCGGATTTCATAAATATCTAGGATTTCTGGGATTTTATGGATTTGGAAATCCAAAGTTTTAGCCCACACGAGATTTCCAGCATTAGCAACCCCCTTAGTGTCATTTGATCAGGTCAACCAGTAACTTAAAAAAAATGACCAGCGATTTGTTCTGCAGTTAGTGTTTTAACTCGACCTTTGGACTTTACCGTGACTCATTTCTCACTCCTATTTTTAATCCCTAAGAATGTAACCCGGATTTAAATTTCTTTCTTTGTACATTTTCACAACGAAATTAACCCATTACTGCTTGACTTCCACCAGTGATAGTCACGTTTTGTTCAGCGACCGTTACAAGCTTCATTTCATACTAAATTTCAAATAAATTGCTTCAATTTACACTTAAAAACCAAAGGTTAAAACATTTTATTTATATTTAAAAAAAAAAAAATATATATATATATATTTAATTTTATTCCTTTATTTATTTCCAGGAATTTTTCTCTTTTCAACCGCGAACAAAATGTCTTTACCTTTCGAAAGATTTACGCACGAAAATGGAGCAAACCCACGATTTTTCGCAGCACCGATGGTTGACTTAAGTCATTTGGCGTTCCGGCAGTTATGTCGCAAATATGGTGCCCAGGTGTGCTACACCCCCATGTTTCATGCTTCAATGTTCTCGACGAACCCAGGCTACAGAGCGGAAAATTTTACAACATGCAGTCAAGATCGCCCACTTGTAGTTCAGGTGCTAAATTAATTTTTTATTTTTTTTTTTTTTATATATTGATAACTTTGATTTTTTTAGCAAAATTTGTGGGTACATTTATATTTATTTTTATTTACTTAAAAAAAAAAAATTGTTATTTTTATTTGTGTCGTCACAAAGTAGGGCGAGGGAACTAAAAAGTAGTCTGCTGTCGCTATGATAGGTGGGTAATGTAATTTTTATCGGCCCTCGGGGCAAATTGGATTGTGAATTTACGGCCCTGTGTGTGAAGGAGAAAAGAATTAATGGAGGTTATATTTCGCTATTTTGCCGCCTGGTTTGTGACGAAGTAGCTCGTGAACAGGAGCCAAATCTGGGATCATGAGCCGCTTCTTTTCTAAAATATATGATGGGATTTTTCTCTTTAATGTTTTTAGAGTTTTTTTTTTAGACATTTAAGGAATTAATAATTACTGTAAATGCTGTAATTGAGTGGGGATGCTCATTGAATGCGATATCCTTTACAGTGCAGGTCTAAATTGAACATAATGACTAAATTCAGTGTTTAAATTGAACAAAATGACTAAATTCAGTGTTTAAATTGAACAAAATGACTAAATTTAGTGTTGAAATTGAACAAAATGACTAAATTCAGTGTCTAAATTGAACAAAATGACTAAATTCAGTGTCTAAATTGAACATGATGACTAAATTCAGTGTCTAAATTGAACATAATGATTAAATTCAGTGTTTAAATTGCACAAAATGACTAAAATAAATGTCTAAATTGAACAAAATGACTAAAATAAATGTCTAAATTGAACAAAATGACTAAAATCAGTGACTAAATTGAACAAAATGACTGAAATAAATGTTAAATTGAACAAAATGACTAAAATAAATGTCTAAATTGAACAAAATGACTAAATTCAGTGACTAAATTGAACAAAATGACTAAATTCAGCGACTAAATTGAACAAAATGACTAAATTCAATGACTAAATTGAACAAAATGACTAACTTCAGTGACTAAATTGAACAAAATGACTGAAATAAATGTAAAATTGATCAAAAACACTAAAATAAATGTTTAAATTGACGAAATCAATTGGATTCAATATCTGAATTACGGGATTCTGTCAATAGAGCGCAGGTGTTCTATTAAAGCATTTAATGGTATTTTTTAAATCATTAGTTCAATTGAATTTTATGACTATTTGGTCAAAATTGAACAACTTTTAAAAAAAATGCACAATTTTGACACATGTCAAAGTTTGTGGAAAACTGGAAATTTTTTAATATACTTATCTCATGGAAGATTTATTATTTATTTTATCTTATTTTTAATTTTTTATTTTGTAAGTTTCTATTATGTCAGCTTGTCTTCTTGATGTGTCATTGTCGTTATTTTAAAATTTAAGTGACATTACATCTTTGCGCTTGTTTTCAATTGCTTTTTTGCTGGTTCCGTCTTTTATTTATTTTCAATTTTATTTTAGTCTGACTGCTAGCTAAGGTTATTTCTTATTATCTTTTTTTTTTCAACTGACACATTATAAATATTTATTGAATATTGAAATCGTTTTTATTACAATAACAATTTATTTTGGAATAAAAGAAAATATAAAAATTCCAAAAAATGCCATATGTATTTGAATTGCCCACCGTGCACTATTTGCAAAAACTTTTGCTTTTTCACACGTAATATTCGATAAATATATTTACTGTTTAGCATTTCACAGAAATGCATTTTGTAATACACCTATCTCTTGATTTACACGGGAAATAGGTTCTGCACAAAACCGTGTAAATTGAAATCTTGGATTTTGCTAAGTAAAATCGTGTAAAACGAAAATAACTCCAAAATGTGCATGATTCAGTCATTTATTTAAGTAAAACAAAAGTAAGACATCTTAGAAAACTTAAAATTACACTTAGTTTATAAAACAACAAACGTACGAACGTAATACAATATACGTATTTTACAACACCGGGAATCTCCCGTTGTTTTCATTAGTGTTACCGAAGGAATAAAATTCAAAAATGTCATCAAATCTTTGTATAGGCGTATACGGAGCGGAATATACATTTTACCAATTTTTTTAAATCTTTTAAAATACATGTATGTTACAATGAATTTTTTACCATATGGGTAAGTCTGCATGATTTACTTGTTTCAAGCAAACACATTTATTTAATTTACTTCCCCAATGTTGATTCACACTGATAGTGGCGATAGAAGTGCAATTAACCGTGCTCTATCGATCTGAGATTGACTTGGCTAGTATTGAATGGTGTTACCCTATACATAGTGTTTAGGCATTATCTAGTGATCAGGTGTCACTTCAGTGGTCAGTTTGGTGTAAAGACTTCATTCTGATAACGTCAATGTGTCCAGTCAATTGAAAGGAAGTGTCAGATGGAAACGTTGATGTATTCGAGTGGATTAAAGGAAATGATCAGTTGTGGAACAAAGTCCAATGCGGTTGATAACATGCCAAAAAGTCATTGGCCCGATGACATTTTGGTGCCATTTTCGAAAGTCCTTGAAGACAATTTATTTTTCGTGATATTTTATCGAGTTTGTGACATTTTTACACAGCATCAGTTTTTGGTTGGCGTCCAATCAAATCAGCAAATGAGTTTGATGACATGTAAACACTGGTATTACTCAAAGCATTTTTTTGAGTTGGGTGTACGGCCAATTGGAAGGTGTGACTGATGTCTAAGTTCGTATTTGGAATTGGACTGCAGCAAAAATAGACATTGATTTCCCCCACTCTCGCTCTTATGTGCCTTTTTTTGCTCTCTGCAATTTGTGGTGCGTTCTACCTCGTCTAAAAAGTTTTTCTAATTTCCCTTAGGCAATGGACAGGTAAACTGGTGGCTGCAATTGGACAGATGCGAGAAATTCACACGCTCTTTCGCCTCTTATACCTCGTTGCTGACACGTATCTCATTGATGGAAAGTGGTAAAAAGTGACTGTAGTCACGCGAAAGATATGTGGGACGAAGAATAGTTAATTAAGTTGATTTTAAAAAATTATTAGTTAGGTGGTTTGTAAATAAAATTGCATAAATACCGTATTTCTTTGAAAATACGTTACAATTATACTTCAATGTAATAAGGGTTTGGCGATTACGTTTTTTAACTTCAAATAACTTTTTCACTATTTACGTCACTGACCAAAAATTGCAATTTGCAATGATTTCGTTCACTGCCATTTTGAATTCTCCACTTCATTCGCGAGAGGAGCGCACGTTACTGTTTATCTCATTGTTTTCCTTTGAAAATGATTTTAATTCGCAATAATAAAGTTGTGGCATTGTTTTGAATTAGTTAAAACGGAAATTGTATCTATATTTAATACAAGAAACAGTTCCTAGTTTCGGAAATCACGTGACTTTGTAAGTTAAGTCGACTTTTATAACTGTAACGTGAAAGCGCAAGCGCAAACTGAACTTTTATATTTTTACGTTACAATATTTATAGCGTAAAATTGACTATAATTAGAAAAGTACATGGCGCAAACTGTGTAATGTCTAATTCTGAAATTTGGTCAAACAAAAATAATTTTAATAAAATCAAATCGAAGAAGAAATTCAAGTTATGGGGGTGGGATAAATAATATATATATATATATTTTTTTAAATCTTTGCTTTTTTTATTATTTCACTTTTTGTTTTTGCTGAAAAGAAATTTTTGAAATAACTAGAGGAAAATGATGGGAAAAAAGCATGCAATTTGTGGTTGCAATAACTCTGGCGCGTTCCATCGTGCCTGCAGGTTCCTTCTCACGTGGTTGGGAGAACTCCATTATGACCCCATTACCGTGGGCATTGGACTGTACACAAGGGTCCTCCAACATACTCTTGTAGATGGGTGCTTTGTATGGTCTAATATTGTGTGCGCAAGACATTTTCCTCACTGGCAAATGGCGGTAATACAAAGAATAAGTTGTGAGCCATGTTATTATTTGCGTGGGAGTGTCGTCACCTGAAGGAATTTCCGAGTTGTGCAAATGGGGCGCAATATAATTGCGCACTCTTCTCAGAAGATTTTTAGATGCATGAAAATGTGCATTCATGCATAGATTAAGCATTCTTTTTTTTGTTATTGTTATAGTTTGGGATTTAATATTCAGTTGTTCTCGAGAACAAGTTGAATGCAGTGTTTTTGTGTTGATAAACTTGTTTGCCCCTTTTTGGGGGGATGCTAGTTGAATTGGGTCTTAAATAGTGATTTAGGTTTTTCTAGTTGTCTAGTAGTTTGTTTACTTTCGTCTGTGTCATCTTAATGCGAGAGAACATTTTTTTTCTTGTTGAAAAGAAAAGTTTTATGAGTTAAACAAATATAATATTGCAGTCTAATACTAGCTGCATTCAGAAAACATTTGTTTTTGGTTTAATATTAAGCTTTAGTTTGATATTTCAAAAAATATATTTTACAATAAAATTTTAGATTAACGCAATAAATGTATTCCAAAATATATAGAATTTTGCAAAATACAAGTACATGTATGTTACATAATGCTTTGAATAATGCATTTTATAATATATTTTATAATATATTTAATGTATTTATATTTCACAAATAATAATTTTGTGGAATGCATTTTGTAATATGTTTTACAAAATGTAGTACCATTTGTAAAATAGCATGCAAAAATGCATTACAAAATGCATTCTTAAGTGTATTGTCGAACTTAACGCATTTTAAAATACATTGTAATACATTGAAATATAATTGCGAAGTATTTTTTAATCATATGGGTGTACCGTATTTTTCTATTAACAGTCGCTCTTGAATTCTAGCCGCCCTCGAATAGTAGCCGCAGCTGTAATTTTAGTTCGACTGCAATTTGATGCTATTACACAGTTTGCGCCATGTACTTTTCCTTTAAAATTATAGTCAATTTTACGTTATAAATATTGTAACGTAAAAATAT